>PVIR01009822.1:0-51788 GCA_004026965.1 Petromus typicus | reverse complement strand
CAAGGCAGCGGGTAGCAATTACCTAATATCTTTGCAGAAAGAGATTTTTCAAATGGGCTTTTCTCACTAATTCTTAAGGGAAATGAGGTTTATTTATGATGTCAGAAAAGAACAAGGCATTAATAGTAAAAGATTTTATGTGACTTCATGTTTTTAAGAAAATCATTTGTTTACAGATCTGACTCAATCAAACCCAAAGGTATTTAATATATTCCAGATTTGAATGTCACCTGATTTTTCACCCAAGTTTCAGGCTAGAGGAAGTAATTATGATGGAGTGTATACACTGATGCAAAAGATCGAGATTATAAGTATTTCCTTACCATGATAAAAATCTTAAAATTAGTCCATCCTATAGTCTAGGGGAAAAATGGAATAGTTAAGCACATTTCTTCCATCTCCAGCTTTGACCAGGATTGTACAGTAATGGAGCTGTCGGAAGTGGTTTAAATGTCTTGATTGATAATTCAGGATAACAGTCTTCTGACGAAGAGATAGCAGGAAATAAGGCAAACAGACTGAAGTTCACTTATATGAAAATAATTATGGTTAGTTTTATTCTTTCTCTCTCTGTTTACCAGTCCTAAAATCAGATTACTTGTCATTAAAAATATTATATCACAGTGGGAAAAATTCTGGGTTTTTCAAAATGCTTGCACAGCTCATTTTGTAATTATCAGTCGATGTTTTCAATGTGGAATAAATACCTCCATCCTAGAGAATCAACACATGTACATCCTGCATCTAAATCATTTTATCTACTCTTCTTCCACCTCTTCTTCCTCTTTCGAAGCATAGTTCATTTTATTTGATCCACCTTAGAATAATCTTACAGTTCACTCAGACTATCATTTTTGCTTAGCTAAGAGCAAAACTTTAAAAAAAAAAAAGAAAAATTAAATCAATTTTCAAGCTCCTCCAAAAATCCAGCATATAATAGATTAGACACTAGAGCTAGGAAGACTTTGAGGAGGTTCTGCCTATGACACTGTTTTCTGTCATACATGCTTAGTAATGTGTTTGGTCCCTCAGCCTCCTGTTTGAGTTGCCTGACTGTAGTCTTAGGAGTGGGAGCCTGTCAGAGCCTGGCCATAAGCATGTGGTTGGGAGGTGGTGTTGGTAGTGCTCATAGTGAGTGGTGAACTGTCCCCATATTTTATTCCAAATCAGTTAAGGTCTCGTCCTAGAGCATCTTCACAACTTTCTCCCTGAACCCAAGGGGTGGAAAGAAATGAAGACTTGAACTTAGATTCAAACAGCAGTCACCTCAGTCTTCAGTCAAGTGGTGAAATGTCAGGTGAGGCAAGTTCTGCGTATAAAAGAAGCAACAAGGATTCATGTGAGACCCACGGCAGACCAGCACAGGTGCGCCTCACTCTTCACATTGTATGCTCTATTGTTGACCATGCCAGTGCCCTGACTGCAGATTTTTGAGGTGTGATGAAGGGTGCACAGCTCGCAGATACCAGAGACCCTCTCAGAATCTCTTACAGAAAAGTTGTAGAAAGGGGTGAGAGAGACAGATAGACACATTTGTTCTAGAAACTTCTCAAGTTTCTTTTTTCAGAAACATAAGAAAACCAGATTTCTTCAGTTTAAATCCCAGCTTCAGAATAGAGTCATCCAGGCAGAATTGCATATGGGGTTATCTTCCTGGAGGAGATCTGAAGCACTGCTGTTGGAAACTAGTCCCTGGCAAAGGGGCTGTTTGTCTCTGCGCTTTGCTGGAATGTGAACTTGGCTCAAGTCTAGGGCCATCCATAGTTTATTCTACCGTGGCCAACGCGTCACAGCAACTGCATGTTATAGTTGGAAAGGGCTTTAGAGACCATCTCTGCTTAACCCCTCAGTTTTCAGATGACAAAATTGAGAGTATAAATTTGCCCATGATCACATGGCCAACTGCAGTAACTGAACTTTTCCTGGGTTTTCCCAATCTCCAGGCCTGCAGAGTTAGTGTAACATTATGCTGCAGTGGAGAAGGCTTGTGTGTTGACTACTATTGATGCTTGCTGTTCTCTTTCCTCTTCCCCTCCTGCCTTCCTTGTGGTAATATCTATGTTCTATAACACTTTTTCAACAGAAGATGATAGTGAAATGAACTTTTCCCCAAATTTCCATAAAAGTAAAAACTTCAGGTGGTCACATAGATTGTCAGGTTCTTTTTCCTTGAATTTATAATTACTGTGAAATCATTGCTTATTTTGAACCTACTGCATAAACACTGGGATATGCACAACCACAGAGTTAAAGAGTTGAATTATTTCCCAAATGAACTTGAAAGACTCTTAACTATTACCAACTTGCTCTGAAAACAAATGTGTATTTTTGGGTCTGCATGTGCTGAAAACTGACTGTGTAGTTAGGAATTTACAGAATTAACCTTCATGCACGATTCAATATTGGATAAAGAATAACATAAATGTGCTAACTAGAAACTTGCATATGAACATTAAAACAAAGTAAACTATTATATTTGTTTAGAATGTAGACCAACTAAGGATTTTTTTGGGGGGGGAAACAGTAGCATCTTACTGATGTTGTTTAGACCTGCCAGCACATGGTGATAATAAAAAACAGACTGACTTTTTAGTCAGTTTTAATCCCATTTGAACATTTCCTATAGAAAAGGCACCCCGTGCACCCAGGGGAGGATGCTCAGTCCTCCAACCTAGCTGTGCCCTCTCCTGCCTCAATTTTATCTTTCATTTCTTTTCTTACATTGCCCTTCAGAAATTACACTCCATTTCTTCATGGAAGAAATGGAAGAAGAGAAAGGTCAAGTTGTGAGCCTGTGAAAATGTAGAGTCTTCATTCATATAATTTTTGTTATTTAAATTTGAATGAAGAGGATGTTCTGTTTTGCTAAAACCTCTTACCTAGATTAAATGATATAATACTACACTATTGATACTCATGTGCTATGAGGAACTTCATGTTTATCTGCCTACAAGTTAAATGTAGTGCTGGAATCTTTCTCTCTCTCTCTCTCTCTCTCTCTCTCTCTCTCTCTGTGTGTGTGTGTGTGTCTCTGCCTCCCTGTCTCCTGTCTCTCTCTCTCCCTCTCATAATCTGCCATTTGTCTTTAAGTTAGTGCTCACTTGAGAGTATGGTGATCAATGAGATTTATACAGAGCCTTCTACACAGCAAGCAGAGTATGCAAGTTCAGCTGCTCTTGGGTTTCCTAGCAGATTTGTCAACCATCAACTGGAGGAGATTCTGACAAGATAAATTATGGAAGAGTAGAGGGTGGTTAAGAAGCTGCAGGCTGGAGAACATTTCTCCTAGTGAACTTGCTTCATTTCAAGATTGATTGTAAAGGTAGTTTCAAACATCTAGAATTAATTTACCTAAAAGGGAAGAGCAAATTCAGGCTTGGGTTCATATTCAAAAGAGTCATCCTTGGTGAGTTACCCCGTCATGGCAAATGAGATTTGAGGCCTAAAGTTTACAAAGCAGCCAGACAAATTAAACCAGGAGTCACAGTAAGGTCGTCATGTCCTGTCAAGGTTTTCAACAGCACAGGTAGGGAGAAGAAGAAATGTATGTGTATTATATTGTCTCTAAACTTAGCCCCTTGAGTCAGGGCTAGAATAGGAGCTAAAGAAGAGAGGATGTGGTGTATAATACTATTATAGGAAAATTCAATGGTCTCAAACAGAAACAATCTATTTTATGCTCTCCTGTGACATGAGAGTGGAGTTCCCAGAGGGGTGGTGTGGGCAGGCTTTGCAGAGGGTGAGTGTGTAGGGCTAGCTGGAGGCAGCATTTGGTGATCAGTTCAATAGATTTTAAGGTATGATAAATATGGTTTAAAGACGAAGGCTAGGCAGTTTTGGATCCGATATTAATGCTATTAGGATTTTAGACTACTTTGCAAGTCAAGTGTCTATGATTTGTGAGTCTTCATTTTCGCTAGGGCACTTTTTTTGCAATTAGAGGGTGCTAACACCAGATGGCGCCTTCGCTACGATCATAAGATCTGAAGAGCTGGACTTCTCACCCAAATCAGGAGCGTGTGTATATGGTTTATGTGTATAAACATGTTCATTCGTATTTGTGGATATTTACACATGTATTATGCATAAACATTGCACATAAACATTTTAACGTGGTGGGGAAAGAGCATAAACTGAATCTTGATTGAAATATACAGTGAGGCTAATTACAATGCCTGTTTCAAAGAGGTGTGAGAATTTACCTGCTTTATGTATTTAAACTCATAGCACAATGCCACTTTATGTAAGTGTTAGCTCATTATAATATAATTCTTCAAATGTTAGCCTATAATTGCTCCTCCAACAGAAACTCCACTTCTTTTTGTGTCGCAACCATGTAGCGTGGGGATGATTTGCTCATCTACAAATACAAGAGAAGTCCCTGAGTCTGAAATCTAATCAACATTATCTCATTTGTCCTAGTGACTGGCTTAGGCAATCCTGACATAAGTCAATCAGTCAGTGGCATTTTCATAGGACATCATCTAATAAGAATAGTCATGATTCACAATGACCTTTTCACCTGTTTTAGTAAAGATATGTATTTTTATCCTGTGTACATTAGAACTCTATAAGATAAAGAGGTTCAAAAAAGACTTGAAGAACAAAAAGGGTAGTGGGTGGTAGAGCCATAAGCAGATGGCACAGGAGCCTATTTTCTCATGGTTGGAAGGTGAGAGCTAAGCAGAGGGAGAGTCAGAGTCCCACTGTTCGTTTGAAGAGCTCAAACCTAACAACTAAAGACTCCTCACTCCGTCCCACTTCCTAAAACTCCACCATCTCCCAGGAGACCACTTTAGAAAACAAGCTTTCAACTCATGGGCTGTTGGGGAATTCCAGATCCAAACCACTGAGCTGAAGATGCTGCTAATTTCCTGGAAGAAAGGATAGAAAAACCAAAGGAAGCCAGTCTTTGAAGACATCATTGTGCTACCAGGCCAAACCAGAACTGGGACTTGCCCATCCCCAATACTGATAAATCTCCTTTATTCTTTAAGCAATTTCAAGTCCATCTTTCTTATAGAGTCTTAATTCATACAGGGTCAAAATACTTATCCTTATTAAAATAGATGAACAACTCCATTGTTAATCACTGCTATTCTTGTAAGATGATGTCATATGAAAATAAAAAATAAACGTGCATAATTCAAAAATTTAGAACCTGTCACTACACTGGCTTCTACTTATTAGACCTTAAATGTAAGGCACAGAATTCTGGTTCTTCTCTTTTTCCACATCACAGCTTCAGGGAGCAGGCTGTGGTTCTTCGATCTCACTATTTGGTTCTGTGTTGAAATACCAATGTTTATCCCGAACATAGTGCTGTGGCCGAGCTTCTATTAGAATCTGTGGTACTGTAGTCTCCTTATAGTCCTGTCCTCACTTCATGCCTTAGTCCTGTCCTCTCTCAGCTAGAAAAACTTCCAGCAGGGAGAAAAAATGAAGAAAGACAGTATAGTTTTCCCCAAACTAGAAAACTGGTTCTACTAGCCAGTAGTTGTTAAGTTAAAAACCTAACTAAGCCATAAAAGTTTTGTGGTTAAAACAGTTTGGAAAAAAAATTGGATTTGAGAAGATAATCATAATTTAAAAATGCAATACTTTTCAGACATTTAAAACATGGAACCTCTCATTAGCTATAATAAATGGTGCTGAGCTCTTGGTGGATTAACATAATAAGGTGCATTTCTGGCTCATGACGTAGTCCAATGCTCGGCTTCTCATTTGGGAGGCAGCTTCTAAGAGGTAATTCATAAAGCCTGGCTCTGTCCACTGCAGTTTCATCATCCTCCCCACATAGCTTCCAAAGTCACCTTGGGTTTTATTCCAGACAGTCAGAAGGGACAAAAAGCAGGAAGGATGGCACATGAAAGGTTCTTATGGGCAGCTTGCAGAGTCCCCACATGAGTTCCACACAGAGCTCACATCCCATTGGCCAGAACTCACTCAGTGTCTACACTGAACATCAATGAATGCTTTAACCTATGATTCATATGAGAGTCCAGGAGGACAAGGCAAGAGATTTTAATCATTACATCATAATGTCTGCCACAAAAAGGTTTGGACTCTGGAGAGATACATGTAGTATAATGCTTTCTCAAACTCATGTACCCACAGAATTCCTCCTCTTCATTTAATCTTTCAAGCACTCAATAGAGCCCTTTTTTTTTTTTTGAGACAGGGTCTCGCTTTGTAGTTCAGGCTGGCTCTGAGCTCAGCCTCAAACTCACATCACAGCAATCCTCCTGCCTCGGCCTCCTGAATGCTGGGATTACAGGAGTGAGTCTCCAAGCCCAGAATTGTATGTGGTTACCGAAAACTGAACCGGGTCCTTGCGCTTGCAAGACAGGTGCCAGAACCACTGAGCTAAATCCCCAGCCCTCAATAGAGCACCTTTTGAGAAACTGACAATTCTTCCCTTGAAGCCTCCTCTTAAAGGACTGTTTTTATCTTTCCTTTCTCCAGCCATCAGAGATACATGTAGATTATGCCTCTTTGAGCACCATAGCCTCAAGTCAAAATGTTTTGTTTTCTTAGCTACTTACAATGAGTTTCCCATTTGAGGATATGTTACACTTTTAAGAAATGTATTTGCCTGGCTCTTTTATATAGCAACTGGAGCTAGCTGTCAACATTTCCTCCTATCCAGACAAATCTCCAAGATCATTAAAGGTCCATTAATAGAAATTGTGAAGCGCCCCAATGGCTGTGTGGCAGCTGTCTTCTGTGTGGCCCAGTGCCTATTGCATCTTCAAGGGCCTTCCCCGTGGCCAGCACTCCTTTCTCATTTCTAAAAGGGAAACTTTGTTCCCCTTCTCTTCTACTAAAAACTGATCAACACATTCATCCTTTGACTGATAACTTGCAAATTGGTTTTCTCACCTTGTAATGTGTATCTAACTCTGTCGATTATTTCTTTTGTAGTAGAGAAACTTTTAAGTTAGATGTACTAACACTTGTCTATTTTTGCTTTTGTTATCTGTAATTTTTGTGGTCTTCTTAATAAAAGCTTTGTCCATGCTCAACATTTAACTCTTTGATCTGTTTTGATTTAATCTTTATGTATGGTGAGAGGTATCCAGTTGCATTCTTCTACATATAGATATCCAATTTTCCTGATATAATTGACAGAAGACCCTGTCTTTCTCCAGAGTGTGATTGCTTTCCCATGTGGAAGCTAAAATAATTGACTTTGTAGAATTGAAGATGAGGAAGACTAGAAGCTAGAAGAGGAAGGATAGAGAAGGTTTGTTAACAGGTACAAAGATACAGTTATACAGGAGGGTTAAATTCTGGCATTCCATAGTACAGTTGGGGAGGTGCAGTAAGTTACTGTATCTTTTAAAATAGTTACAAGAAAAGCTTTTGTTTGTTTTTACAGTATCAGGATGGAACCAAGGGCCCTGGACATATAGTGCTGTACCAGAGCTATACGAGCAGCCTAGAAAGGAGGACTTTGAATGTTTCCAATACAAAAAATAATGAACAGTTGAAGGGATGCATGTGCTAATTAGCCTTATTTGATTATTGTACATTGTATACATGCATACATTGGATATCGCACTGCATCCCACAGACATATCTGGTTTCAGCTTTTAAAGTTCATCATCTTAAGATAGAAGTGAGCAAGAAGCTCTGCGCATTCTTCTCTGTGGAATCTTCATTAGCATGTACATGAAAGGTTGAGAAAAAACTAGTGGTGGGAAGTCAGGTAGGGTAGGACTAGTTGACCTTGGGGAGCTGCGTGGGACACAGAGTCACCAGTGTGCTCTGGACGGCTGACATGGGCATCTCTCATCCGGGCCTGCTTACAAGGTTGGCCTGACCAAAGGTGCCCTGGTATTTATTCTAGGGAAGGCAGAGCAGTCCTTAGTTTGGCCCTCATAGTGTTTCCCTGCACATATTGATTTTATTACAGGAGGCCAGGATTTTCTTCTTGGGCAAGTTTACGAGATGTCACTTCCCATTACACTAATTATAAGAAATTTAACAAGTTTAATTTCCTTACCTGTTTTATTCCATTTTGGCCTTGAACCTAATTTATCAAAATATACAAGTACTCTTAGATTATTACCTTGACCCCAAATTGGCTCTTTGCTTTCCAATCCATCTATCCTAGATAGGTGTATAAAGAATATCTAGACTATCATAGCTCAACATTTGGGACATAACAGAAAGCTGACTATTTCACACATCTAAAGTCTCCTGTAATCAGTGAAAATAAATATTTTGGCAAATAAATTTTACATTGTAAAGTAAAAAGCTTGCTTGTCATTGAATTTACTTGAGTGGAGGAGGCTGTTTTTCGGAGGAAGTATGTTTCTTACAGAAAGTTGCATTTTACTAATTTATTCCAGAAATTTTGCCAAGACAAATTACAAAAGTGAGGTCATAATTTGTACATGAATTTTAGGGGACTAATATTTCATAAAAAGCTTTTTATAGGAAAATTTTAAATTTTATGATCAGCATGAATATATACTCTAGTAGAGTACTTGAGAGAATTGTTTTTATATTTATATCACTTGGTGACATGTTTGAGATAAGCTTAAATTTGTGATCAAATTCAAGAGAATTGATTGATAGTAGACATAAAGTGCTTTTTCAAAAGACCAAATCATCTTTAACTTCTGTTGTATTTTACAGAAACCACTGGCTGAGCAAAAAGATCAGCAATTAAGTAAAAATTTAAAATTCATACTCATCTCCTCCTTGACATTGTCAAAATTATTTGTCTGTCTGTCTATCTGTCTATCTATCCATCCATCCATCTATCATGGGGAGGGAAACCAGGGCCTTCTGCGTGTTATGCATACTTTGTCTAGTCCTGGCTCCAGATCTATTTATTTTTAAATAAGACATTATATTCTTTACAAAATGAAAAGAACAACCTTTCTCCCTTTTAATAAGAGATGATTGCAGCTTCAAACCCAGAAGGGACCATTACCACATTGCACTCCAGTCTCAACAACAAAAGACATCGGAGCCTATGGTCTTCAGGGTTTCAGGAAAAGCAGAAAGTATCTGTGCATTACTGTTGAATCTCCTTGTTCTTTGTTAAGAGCCCTGTCTATGAATTTTCAGTGAGTACACAGATCTACCAAAGACCAGGGGTGAAAATTGTGAAAGATTCATCATATTTTTCAAAAAACAATGTGAATGTAATTTTTGTTAAAAACATCATTTGTAATGGGATAATCAACCAGCACATTACATTTGCCTCCCAATTATCTGCCTGTACCACAGTTCTCTGTGCAGGTTTACATATGTATAGCAATCCTGCTGTCACAAAACCCTTCAATTTACTTATACTTTTCCACATTTTACAGAATATGTGTCCAGTATATATACCACATATAATTTTCATGTTGATGAGAGTTAGTTTTTTCTACTGTCATTAACTCTTTTAAAACAACCTTGGGATCAAAAATTAAAAGCTTACTCTGAGACCTGCCACAACACATTTATGCAGCTGGGCCCACACTGAAGTTTCTCTGCTTCCCTTGGATTCCTGTGAATCCTGGTGAGCACACAGGGCAAGCGGGCACACCAATCCCACACGGAGTCGGGGTGTGCTGAAGGCTGCATAGCACTAATTAAAAAGCCAGGGTGTTTTCATGGCAAGATTTGGAGAGCTGTGCTGATTTCCTGACCAATGTTGACAGGGCTATTAAAGCTGTGAAACAACATCACTTGAAGATGGCACCGAATGAAAGCACTAGCCGAACTCTCCTGCTCTTGGGTGTTACTCAAACCAGAGCACTGAGGAAGATCATCTTTGGGTGGTGCATTCATTTTCTCAGCTTTCTTTTTTTTTTTTTTTTTTTAATCTTTATTGGTACATTAAATATACACATCATGATTGCACTCCATAATGGGGATTTGTACCAGTATAAGACACAACTTAATTCTCATTTTTTTCCCATCTGCAATGGTTTCAGAAGGTTGGCACCTAGGTTTCCCTACTGCAGCCTGTAAACTCCTTCTGTGACAGAGGAAGAGCTGCATGAGCTGGTCTTTTACTTGCCTCAAGATACCGGGGTGATACCTAAAAGAGACTTTCTTTCTGAGCTATATCTTTGTCTGCCTGTGCATGTGTATATTTCTGTAAAGGCAGAAAGTACAATCCATTTCCATTTTGTTCATGTTGGGTTTATTTCTGTGTGAAATGTTGGGTTTATTTCTCTGGCCTCAATTATTCTCAACCGTAAAACTGTCACGATGATACCTTGTAACTTTGCCATGGGGGCTGGAGATGCATGAGGTTCTTCCTACAGTCATTGTCGATGGTTAGGCAGGCAGTAGGGCAGCTTTTATCATCATCGTCATTATTATTATTAACACAGTGTCGTGAGAGAAAAATGTAGAAATTATCTTGGCCACTTCTGACTTGATACAGAACTTGGACCGTTACCACATTGCACATTGGAAGAGAGGAGCAAATTGATTTTTCCACAAATGGAAATAAAATAGAATTGACACACTTGCTTGGAACTAAACTTTAGGCATTTGGTAGGAATTGGCATAACTTTTCAAGAAACTGACTTTGATAGGATTTTGCAATTGACTTTTGTAAGACTTTTGAATAATCTTCTAAGGGAAACTGGAGGAAATTGTTCTGGGCTTTACACAAACTATATGAGTATCTGAGATCTAATTAAATCAAAAACAGATAATATAAAAATGAGAGTGAACTACGGGTGCAATACAGCTCACAGCTAAAACAGCAAATGTGTTTGCTATGAAGGTATTGAAATTCCAAATTAGGAAACAGAGGTGTTCCAGACATGAAATTAACAAGCAACAGTGTAATTTACTGATAGTAACAATTCTGAAAAACTTTAATATTCCAAAGTGGCAATTCCATCTCTATTTATATATTTTAAAGAATAATATAAAATTCAGAAAATTCTCTGCACAGAGATGCTTACTATAGCATTAGTCATAGTAAGAAAAAATTGAAATGCTAAAGAGTGAATGAGACATTTATGCTAAATGTCATATGAATAAATATTATATGTGTATTATTTATATTATATAAATGTATTATTTATGAATTCTTAATGAAAGAATATTCCTATAAGGAGAATAATAGCAAAATTATAATTATAACTACATAAAACAGTCATTGAAGAAAAGGCAAGAAAGAAATATTTAGTTATACCTTATAAGGTTGCTTGAGCCAGTAGAATGATTTAACATGCTTCAACCTAATATTAACATATGAGTATACATAGGAAATGATGAATTTTTAATAATATTCTATTTATTGTGTAATTTTCAAATTTTTAGAAACATATTCAATTTTTAAATTATAAAAAATTTTTTCTTAAGAAGTAACTTGGTTACCTCAATAGGAACTATCCTAATTTAGCCAGAAATTTTAAAAAATACTCCAAGGTACTATTTAAAGTATTCAGAAAAAAATTATAACACATGGTAGTTTCATCCTGAGCATGAAACAAAATCATACATCCTAGCAGAAAAGTCTATGACTATTTTAGGGCATTTGCAAATTTTTGATAATCCAGAGATCAGGTTTTAATGGTCTCATAAGAGTAGAGAACACATTTTAATGTCCATGTAATATAGGGAGTTCAATCAGAGACCTCTATATGAAGCCAAGACTCTACCCACCCCCAAAAAGCCACCATCTCAGTGAACAGTGAATTTAAGAGAAGTTCTATATGCATGGGGAAACTTGTCTGTTTTGACTTCAACTTCAAGTGGACAGAAAAAACAGAGGTAGTAGAGAAAAATAGCTTTCCATAGTTGAACAACTTCAGCTTCCAAAAATTCCTTCACATAAAAGACTAAGCGATGAGACATTGCACACATGAAACCCATGTATCTGACGTGGCTGATAATTAGCCAAACACTCAGAATTACTTACACTGAAACTTAGATATCCCAGTCATAAGACATTGAGTAGAAAATAAAGACATTTTTAAGTTTAAAGAGATACTTTGTTTCTGTTTTTTCCTCATTTTCTCATGTTTTTCTTCCTCTTCTTTCCTTTCTCTGACTTCTTCTCCCTATTTCCTTCTCTTCTCCCCTGAATATTTTCTCCCTACTTCACAATGTCTATTATACATCACGATGGAAAAGGCGAGGGAAAGTATGATGGAGACTGATAAGTCACATTTGAACAAGGAATTGTAGACATTAAAAATATGACAGATATAAAGAAAAGCTGAGTTTTAAAAGCAGCTTAGAAGTAGCTCAAGGGGAAGTGATACCAGAAAGCAAATTTAAATGGCTAAAAGCCCAAGATCAAAGCTATATAATTATGAAAAAATTTTTGCAAGTCATAGATCATACAATGAGAAAGATCTAACATACATTCAATCAGAATTATAGTAGAAGAAGGGGTAAAGGGTGAAAAATTTAATATTGTAAGAAATAATAATGACCCAAATTGATGAAAGACATAAATCATAAGATTTAGGAATCACATTACGTTCCAAGCAGGATAAGTACAAACACATATATGCCTAGTTACACAGTAGTTAAACTACAGAATAATATAAATTTTAAAAAGTCTAGAAAACAGAAAAAAGTAAAGCTTAGTAGAAAGCAAAAAGCAATTGAATATAAAATAAAAATAAAATAATATAGTTTTATATTACTTTAAAATCTGAAAGAAAATACATTTAAACCTGGAATAATGCAAAACATAAATACAAAGATATAAAAACTAAAAGTAAAAGACTATAAGCAGCTACACTAGTAAACTAGAAAAGTAAATTATTGTGGTTATTGTAATATTAGGTAAGAACCACTGCCAGAAACAAAAAGAAATACTATATATTAATAAAGGGAAGATTCCCCCAGAAATACAATTCAAAACCCACATGCACATAATGTAACTCCAAAATGTACTAAAAACTAAGGGAATAAAATGAAATATTCGTCATTATCATTAATGGTGTTAAAACAATACTCAGTGATTGATGAATTAAACTGAAAAAAGCTAGTTTAGACACAGAATGTTTACATAACCCAATAAATTTGATACATTGGCTCTTTCACCAAATAATTAAGTAAAAATTATTCTTTCCAGGTATCCATAGAACATTTATACAAATTGATTGATTGCCAGAATTTAAGCTTCATCAAAATTTTTAGAACTGTTTTCTTGTATGTTCTATTTTCTAATTACAATGCAATTAAGTTAGAATTATATCATACAAAGATCATGGAATTTCAACCACACATTTGCAAATTTAAAAACTAACATGGGCCAATAAAACTGCAAATGAATTTAGAAAATAGAATAAAAACTATAATATTGTGTATTAAATTTTTGGACTACAAATAAAATAAGTTAAGTATGCATATTAGAAATGAATGATTGAAGGTTAAAATAAGAAATAGACTAAACTCAAAGAAAGAGAAAGAAGAGAATAATAAAGACAAAAGAAAAATTGATGAAAAGAATAGAATAGAAAACAATTAACATAGTCAAAGTTCAATCTTTATAAAGACATAAAAAAGTTGTCCAAGCTCTGGTATGGTTGATTTAAAAAATATGGGATCAGGCCAGGGATTTAGCTCAGTGGTTCCAGCGCCTGTCTTGCAAGCGCAAGGACCCGGGTTTGATCCCTGGTATCCATATTCCATACTGGGTGTGGAGACTCACGCCCAGCAGCAACCAGTACCATATACCACAGTGCCGGGCGTGGTGGCTCACGCCTGTCATCCCAGCACTTGGGAGGCAGAGGCAGGAAGATTGCTGTGATATGAGTTTGAGGCTGAGCTCAGGGCCAGCCTGAACTACAAAGCAAGACCCTGTCTCAAAAAACCTAAAAAAATAAAATAAATAAATAAAAAATGGGATCAAAGGCAAAATTTAATAGGAATAAGACAGAGAATACAACTTCAAATGGAGAAAAAATTTAAAAGATAAGTGATATTCTATATAACTTACACCAATAAAGTAAAAGCTTGGATAAAATGTACAAGTCCCTAGAAAAAATACAATTTATGTAAACAAACTCAAGAGGAAATAAAACATGGAGTAGTCTCATTCTCATAAAATAAACTGAATTAGTTGTTTAAAGTCTCACGAAGAGAATGTTAGGACAAACAATTTTATATGGAAGCTCTTCCAAATACTTTCAAATATTTAAACAACAGATGATTTTATAATTTTTTCCAGTAAATAGGAAAAGAGAAAACATCTTCCAATTAAGTTTATGAGGTTATTAACCCAGTATTAAAACCAGACAATGATGGTAGAAGAAACGATAATAATAAGGCAGTGGCTCTGATTGATGCAAAACTCTAACAGAAATAATAGGCAAATTAAACCCAAGAGAATATAGATTATTAGTAAGCTGAATTTCCTACTTAGAAAGTTTATTCAATCTAGGAAATCACCATATTAACAGATTAAAGATGAAAGTCAATTATTGCAACAGATGGAAAAAGAAAAGCAGCAATTAAAACCAAATCTAATCATGTTAGTAAACTAAAACTTTAAAAAATTCTTTTTATTTATTTTGAGACAGGGTCTCACTTTGTGATTCAGGCTGGCCCTGAGCTCAGCCTCCAACTCACATCACAGCAATTCTCCTGCCTCTGCCTCCCGAGTTCTGGGATTAGAGGCATGAGCCACCACGCCAGGCACTGTGGTATGTGGCACTGATTGCTGCGGGATGTGAGTCTCCATGCCCAGTATTGTATGTGGTTACCGGGGAATCAAACCCAGGGCCCTTGGGCTTGCAAGACAGGCGCTGGAACCATTGAGCTAAATCCCCGGCCCTAAAAATTCTTTATTTGATAAATGATATCCAACAAAGAACTACAGAAGATACTAACTTATGAAATATCAAAAGTGCCTTTAAAATCAGAAGCAAAACAATAACATTTCAACATTTCTGTCCAAAAACTTACTTCCAACCTAATCAACACTATAAAAGAAGAAAAATAAATAAAATATAAACAACTTGAAAAGGAAGAAAACCACATTTATTAGAATCAGCAATGTAGAAAATAAAATGAAAACTTTAATTAGTAAGAGTTAAGTAAGGGTGCCAGATAGAGGTGAATATGTAAATCAATAGCATATTTGTAATCAGCATCAAGGGGTTGAAAATACATATATTTGAATGATTCTGTTTACAGTGACAACAAAAATAAGGTGTTAATAGTACTGTAGTAAGAGATGTGCTGAGCCCTTAGAAAGGAAATGATGATCTGTCAAAAGATAATAATAAGTCCCAGATAAGAAAATCCTTCATCTGTTTTAGTCCTGAAAATCTAGAGAAGACTTAGTCTAGCTGCTATCAGGAATTATTATTGGCTCAACAGTTCATTGTAATAATATGTTTTGGGCAGAGTCTTAAAGACTTATGGGACCAGTGGGCTCAAGCTTGTTTGAAATCTTAAATCTCCCAGAGTTGATCTTGAGGATTATTGGTGCTAGAACAATGAACTGGATTCCAAGAGAGAAGTGATACTGGAAGCCTACCTTCCACTATGGGGCATTTCAGCTCCAGCTGGATGAGAGCTTAAATTAAAAAGCCTTTTCACTACTCAAAAATATAATCATAAAAATTAAATTTAACTACATTAAAATTAAAATTTTCAGTTCCTTAAAACACCTCAAAAAAGAGATAGACAAAAGAAGTTGAAGTGTAGGGGAAGTATTTGTGATAAGACAAAATCACAAAAATTAATAATCTGTTATATACAGAGGACTTCTGGGAATAAATAGGAAAAAGGGGCAAAAGCCTTAACTAAGCATCTCATGGAAAGGAGACATGAGTGACCAAAAAGCACAATGTTTGTTTTCTGTGATGAAGAAAATGTGAACTAAAAATGGCACAAGAAATTATTTCGCTCCCAGTGGAGTACAGGTATACCACTGGCAACTGGTCAGAGGGAGAGGAATAGTCTTCCAGGAGGGGACACTGGTCAGGGGACTTCTCAGTCCCTCTGCTTCTCCAGCTCGGCTTTCAGCTATCTTACAGAGATGCATCCGATTGCTTTAGGTGTTCCTCCTCTGCTTCCTTTTCCTCCCCAGCTAGGAGCTGCTGTGCTTTCTGTAAATGCCCCATTATTTGCTCTCATTTTCAGAGCACCTCCTCACAAAACTTTCCGCCATTTACTCTAGGAGACTTTCCATTCATGTCCCAGTGTCTTTTGTTCAGAGGATCACATACAAAATTTTTCCAAATATTGCATCATTGGACTTATTTTTTCCATTTCTGGGAATCTCTGTGGATTGGATGGGAAAAATGAAGCAGCACATTTGGAGACTCACCTGGCTGCTGTGCAACTCTGTTGGTTTACATCAATTGGTAAACAGAATTCTTCTTTAAAAAAGAAAAAAAAACAACTATGTTTGAGATCTTTCTTTTTTAGACAACTCTCAGACAAAAATCATCACATATGCTTTTACCCCTCCTCTCTGGAGCCATCTGCTTTCAGTTCTCTAACCTGAGTACCTCTGTCCAAACAGAAAATTCAAGAAAGATGAGCCTCAAAGACCTCCAGCCTTCCTTCTTCCCATCATTCGTGGCCCACACCTCTCTCCACACCTGCTGCTCCCTAAGCTAACATCCTCTACGACAACCTTATTCAAGAAATGCTCTGTGTGTGAAACCAGGGGGTGTAGCAATAGCAGGTGACTCCATTTCAGCCGTTTTGGTGGCCAGAGAAGAATTATTGCTTCCTTCACTTTGTGGCTCTGGTAGGTGCCCAAGAGGTGTAGTCAAAAAATCAACACATTAGTAATCCATCAGGACTCACTCCAGCTGTTTAACATGGCCCAGCTCAAATGTCACATCCTCGGTGATGCCTTCCCTGACCCTCTGCCTCTTCTTGTCAGTTTCACTGAGCTCTCAGTGCCTTCAAAATCCTTTGTTTAAGCCAACAACATAGCACTGATCGCCCCTACCATTCACCTTTTTGGATGTAATGTTTGAATATGACAGAAGGGTAAGAAAGCTGACTTCCAAGGAAGGCACTTCTGGGGACTCTTGTGACTAGCTCTCTTTGGGTTTTAGACTCTGGGCCTTAGTTTTCATATCTGTAAGAGATGCTATGAGATTATATAAAAGACAACAGATCATGTGAAGCACACAGCCTGATCTCCAGCAAATATTTAAGAAATGTCTGTCTTTTCACTGGCTGCTTGGAGATGGACCTCTCTGCCTCTCCCACTCCAGAGGAACATCTTGACTTGCCAACTTTTCTAGTCCTCAACGCTAGTGCGGTGCTCAGACAGGTGTTCAGTATGAGTGTTGGATGCTGGGTGGAAAGAAGGCCATCGAAATCCCTAGAAAACTTGGCCCAAGTTCTTGGCAAGACATGAGGGTCTCTAATTTGTTTTGTTCCATTCTTGTATGCAAACTTTTGATTTGATGGAGGGAGATGAGGCAACTTAATTGAAGCCACAGTTTTCAAAAGTAAGGCAGGTAAATTCAGACCTACGCATGAATTATTATTACTTTGGAAAGTTGAAGTTTTAATTTAAAAGGAATGGCGTTTGCTGGTTGAGAAAATTTTTTGAGCCAGAACGCAGAGACATTTGGGGACAGTTTTGACTACAATCAAGTTGTTCTCTAGAGAATGGCCTCACACTACCAATATGGATTCAGGTTCAGAGGCTCTTGGCTTTCTGTGGGAAAGCACATGCCTGTGGCAGAGAGGAAAAAAAAGTAACTTGGCAGGTATTATAAAGCTTTAAAGTTTTTGGAATATATGAATTAATTCCATGTTACCACGCTCAGCTTTAACCTAATATTTTATGTGAACTCTCCCCTAGTGTACTTAAGTCCATGTGGTGTGACCAAGATAAGTTGATGAAAATCCCCCTACGACACATCTGTCATATACATATACCATGCTGCTGACTTGTGAATACTTTGCACTTTTTGAACATGTTTTACTTTTGATTATCTTCTCCACATACCTTTTAGATCAGTTTCTGGTTTGGATCTATCTAAAAATATGGCCATTCTACATTTTACCCATCAAGTCTGTGCTCATTATGAATCAGGAGCTGTTATGGGTATTGTTTTTTTTTTTTTTTTAGGTTTTTTGAGACAGGGTCTCGCTTTTGTGGTTTAGGCTGGCCCTGAGCTCAGCCTCAAACTCACATCACAGCAATCCTCCTGCCTCTGCCTCCCGAGTGCTGGGATTACAGGCGTGAGCCACCACGCCCGGCACTGTGGTATGTGGTACTGGTTGCTGCTGGGGTGAGTCTCAACACCCAGTATTGTTATGTGGTTACCAGGGAATCGAACCCAGGCCCTTGCGCTTGCAAGAGGCGCCGGAACCACTGAGCTAACTCCCCGGCCCTGTTATGGGTATTGTGGAAGGGCTAGAGAACAAGATGGACAAACTGATTGCTCTCAGAGGGCTTGCACTTTAGTGTTTGTGCACTGCATTGATTTGACCTACTTTGGGTGGCTTAGCTCTCATTTCGTCTGTCAGTCTGTCTGTCTGTAAATTTCATTAGGTGTACCTGACATACTGTATGCTGTTATTGGAGGCTTTTAACTTCACCTTTATATTTGAGGGCTTGTTTATCCTTGAAAGCTATTATATGGCAATAAACTTGGAAAGTCAGAGGACTTTTGAGCCAGATGGTCTACAAAGAGCTGTGGAGAGGTACTGCTTTGTCTAGTTCTGTGGGACACTTGGTAGGAGGAGCCCAACACCAAGTCCCAGTTCTTGACTTTAATTTCCTTCACACCGGCTGTGTGATTTCCCATCTCTTGCTTATACTGACTTAAATATCCTTTATTCAACACATATTTATAGATTCCATCTTCATGTCAGGCAACCAAGGTGGTCAGGCAACCAAGTGCTGGGCGTGGTAATCCCAGCACTCGGGCGGCAGAGGCAGGAGGATTGCTGTGAGTTCAAGGCTGAGCTGAGGGCAAGCCTGAACTACAACAAGTGAGACCTTGCCTCAAAAAAAAATTTTTTTTTATCCTGTATTGAAAAGGAGGAGTTACGAGTCTGTAGGAGAAGTGTTGCTTTCTTTCATAAGTTTTTCTTTTACCTCTTTGCGGAGCAATTTTATTTTATATATTGTTTCTCTTCATACAGTTTAAAACCACAGTTGCATATCTTTAGCCAAAGTGACATAATTTCCGAACTTTCATAAATGCATTGAATCCCAACTATTGATGTTCCTAGATAGATTAGTCAGCTTTCCCATTGTTGGGACAAAATGCCCGATACCCACACCCTAAAGAGTGAAGATTGATTTTGGATTATGTTTACAGTCCACAATCAGTGGACTCTAAGGAAAAAACAACATGGAAGCAGGGCCTGGCAGAGGAAAGATGCTCACTCCATGGCACCCAGGAAGCAGAGAGCAGAGAGGAGCCAGGGAGTGCTCCCCTAGGACAGACCTGTTCTAGCAGTTAACTATGAACTCATCAATGATCGATGCACTGATGACTACTGTGGCCCTGTGGCCCAATTATCTTTTAGAAGCTCCATTTCTGGACACATCAGACTTTAGGGAGAATCCTAGACTTATGACATACCAGATCTAGAATGTCTCCCAAAGGCTTATGTGCTAAAGCCTGGGTTGCAAGCCTGTGATGCTAGTGGAAGATGGTGGAAACTGTCAGAGACGGGGTCTACTTGGAGGCCCAGAGGTCACCAGGAGCTGCCCTAGAAAGGAATAAAGGACCAGGCCCTTTCCTATGTGCTGTGTAAACTTGGTTACAAGATGGGCAGGCTTCCTCCACCATGTGCTCCTGCTTCACCACGTTACTATGGACAGGAACCTTCACAACTACAAGTCACAATGAGCCACCTCATTAGTAAGTTGGTTTATTTCAAATATTTGTTACAGCAACAGAAAGCTGACTACCATAAACCCATAATCAGTCTCTTTATGTTTTTACTTTTTCCTCAGTTTGAATTGTCGACTTTTCTCCTACTGCTCCACTTCTAGGGCTGTGAATTTCATGCTACTCAATTGTGTAAATGAGGATGCACTTTCTCTGCATTTGTAATGTTCACATTTACCCTCGTTTTCTTTTCAGCACTCCCCTCATTTTTAGCCTTTTTGACTCTCAAGTTCAACATCATTGCTCTTTCCATAGATTTAAAATTTGAGTTTCCAACAAAGAGATATTGTTTTTCTTATTTTCTTATTTTTCTTTTTCACTAACTTTCTTGAAATTCTTCTACTGCTTTAACTTTTCTCTTATTGAAATGGATTCTTTTCAAGTCAGGATTTTAATCTCTGGGATTTTGATATTCAAAAAGAAGTCACCTTCTAATTTCTTCCACTGTTTTCATGCTGCCTCTCATGTTTATGGCTAAGAGTTTTATATTTTCTTCTATATGGAAACTTAAATATATATTCACCTCCTCTCTCTCTTTTGTCTCATTAGAAACACTTTCTGCTGTCATATTTTAGTCTGACCTATGAAGTAGCTCCTCTTCTTCGTGTGTGAAATTTTTATGCCTTCAGGAACATGAGGACATATAAAGCCTTTCTCTCTACATTCAAAATGCTAGCGAACATTCCTGTTCTCCCTTCATTGTAGATTTCAGTCACAGTCATACTTTTCTCATGCAAATTCCTCATCTGTCATTGCAGAGGGATTGCCAGTGTGTTATTGTGTCTACTTTTTTTTAAAGTTTGAGACAGTGTCTCACATATATAGCTCAAAGCTCAGCCTTGAACTCACAGCAATCCTCCTGCCTCTGCCTCCCGAGTACTAGGATTACAGGTGTGACTCACCATGCCTGATACTGTGGTTTGTGGTTCTGATTGCTGGTGGGCATGAGTCTCCATGCCCAACATTGTAGTATGTGGTTACCAGGGATTGAACCCAGGCCCTTGCACTTGCAAAGCAGACCCCGGAACTACTGAGGTAAATCCCTGGCCCATTACATCTTTTTACTTAGGCCACGCAACTGCATTTATTATCTGCTTCTTTAATGCTTTCAGTGAGTCCTGTGTTTGGAATATTCCCACCAAAACTTAAGTTGAAATTAATTTTCATTGTGAGATATTAAGAGCTAGGGTGAAGTGGGACCATGAAGAGGTGGTTGTACCATGAAGACTCTGCTGTTGTGAGTGGGTGAACCCGTTCATGCTCTGATGGGTAACTGATGGATTGGTTTTTTCTCTCTCATTCTGCAGTCCTTTTGGCCTGATATATTAGTTCGTTTATAGCTCAAAGCTCATAATAGTATAAATTATGATAACTTATAATATTAATTTCACTGAGCAAAGAGGCATTCTTTGGATAGAAACTAACAGAACAGAGGCTGTTACTCTTACCACTCTGGTGTACTTGGTGTATCTTGCTATGCTACAATCCAGCAAGAGGCCATTCATCCAAAGCTGAAATGCCAGTATTACTACACTCTCGGGCTTCCCAGTGTGTAGAGTCATTCTCTAAGTAAACTTGCATTATTTATAATTTATCCAGTCTTGGGTATTTTATTCTAGCAGTAGAAAACGGTCACATAGTGTCCACAACTGCTTAGGTGCACCTCTACATCACTCTGCTATAAGTGTAGCTCCTGTTTCACAGACACAATTTCTGTAACTAAGTCTTCTGTGTTGTTCTGGAAGTCACTGGTAAGTTCTGACATAAGGGATTTTAATTAATGCATATTGGAGATCGGCCATATCCTATAGTCCTGGAACACTAGTATTGAAAAAGACATTAGTTTTCATCTTGTCTATGTCATTTTGTTCGTTATTCAGGCTTCCTTGGTGTTCCTTCAGTAAGTCTGGCTTCATAGTTTATCTCTCTCTTGCTGTTGGTGTGTGCTACTCTATTGATGATTGATTCTCAATGTGAAATGAACGGCTGGTTGGCACTGACTCACAGCTGCACAAAGTACTTCGTGCCTACAGCCTGGCATCCCTGGGTCTTTCTACATTATTTTCTTAGTCGCCCTGCTCAGAGCTGCCATTGTACCAATTGCCTCAGATTTCTTCTGCTTTTCTTTGCTAGCATATGATATGGTCAGAACCATGAAGCTGACCTTAATTTCACCAAGCAAAGAAGCATTCTGATATCAACTGAACAAGGAAACCAAGAGAATAGAGATTTCCACTCTTATTCAGCATCATTTTTTTAGTTTATTGAGACAGGGTCTCTCTTTGTAGTTCAGGCTGGCCCTGAACTCAGCCTCAAACTCATCAAGCCTCCTGCCTCTGCCTCCCAAGTGCTGGGATTACAGGTGTGAGCCATCGTGCTCGGCACTGTGATATGTGGTACTGATTGCTGCTGAGTGTGAATCTCCACTCTCGGCATTGTTGCATGTGGTGACAGGGATTGAACCTGGGCCCTTGGCACTTGCAAAGCAGGTGCTGGAACCACTGAGCTAAATCCCCGGCTCCAGCATCATTTTCTTGAACACTTGATCAAGGCTAGGTACACTGATGCACAGAAGCATGCACAGAAGTAATAAATATGGGTAAGATATTAGCTCTGAGCTCAAGGAACTTTCAAACTAATGTGTACCAGTAATTAATGTATATCAGTAAATTCACTTTCCCTTTTAGAAAAGGTAGAATAATCTAGCACTGAAGAGGACATTTTTTTTAAAAAGGTTTTTTGAGACAGCATCTCGCTTTGTAGTTCAGGCTGGCCCTGAGCTCAGCCTCAGACTCACATCACAACAATCCTCCTGCCTCTGCCTCCCGAGTGCTGGAATTACAGGCATGAGCCACCACACCCGGCGCTGTGGTATGTGGTACTGATTGCTGCTGGGCGAGAGTCTCCATGCCCAATATGGTATGTGGTTAACTGGGGTTCGAACCCAGGTCCTTGCACTTGCAAGACAGGTGCCGGAACCACTGAGCTAAATCCCCGGCCTGAAGAGGACGTTTTTGACATCAGACCCGGCTTGAATTTTGACCTTACTACTTATAGGGCATGACATGGGGCAAGTTCCTTAATGTTTTTATCTTTTCTTTCTTGTCTATTAAATGATTATACACTATAGTTCTTACAGTGTAGGATCATCTGGAGCATTAAGAGAATTACATTCACCAAATGTTCATTTGAAGACTGATAGCACTATGAAAAAGCTGCACTGGAAATACAATGGAAGAGTGGTTTCTGGGCAGAGGTGACACTTAGGTTGGGTTTGAGGCATGTGTAAGCAATAGCTACATGACACGAGAGAATGGAGTTTGAGGGAGAGAGAACAACATGTGCAAAAGCATACAGGTATGAAATAACCCAACGAATGCATGAAATACAAATGCTTGATCATATGTAGTGTTTCTTAACAAATATGGTGTGTATGTAAATAAGAATTTATTACAGTAAAAAATTATTGCTATTAATCTGCACCAAAATATTCTCCTTGCTTCCAATATGCTTATCTCATTGTTCTTGTCACTGTCTGAAACTACTCTGGAAGTCTCCTTTCCTGTGAGTCTTAATTATGCTGTTGGGGCTGTGTTCACGTCCTCAGTCAATTAAAAAATGTCTAACTTTCATGGTCATTTTAACATCGGGGAAGAGTCAGAAGTTGCATGGTGCCAGATCCGGTGAATAAGGTGGATGAGGATATGCTGTAATGTTTTTACAGGCCAACCTTTCCCTTGGATAGGACCCAGTAGCAACATGAAGCACATTTAAAAAAAAATCGCAAATCATAAAGATGCTCACAGAGGAAGACTTCCAGAACTGCTTCAGAAAGTGGCAAGAATGATGGGATAAGTGTGTTTGAAGAAAGAATTGGTATTTTCAGGGGCTAGTTAATAGCAGTGGTGTTTTAGTGTCATAAAATTTTAAAATTTAAACATTCACTATATTTTTCAGTCATCTCTTGTATATGGCTGAACCAGAAAAACTCATGGCAGTCATGGTGAATGAGGGAGAGGAAAGACTAAGACTCATTTCAACAGAAAAAAATACTTAAAATAAATACTACACTCATCTACACGAAGTGCTGTCATATATGAGACAGATGCAACCTCAAAGTTTCAGATTTATCTAAGAACACCTTCCACTAATATATAAGGCCAAAAAGACTGCAGAATGAGAGAGAAAAAAGAAACTGTAACTAGTTTCTGTTTTGTATTGTCAGACACATGAGTATGTAGTTTAAGGTCTTAATGAAAGAGCAAAGCAACTTGGTGCTATGACACCTGAGTCAAGCAGCTGTGTGTGAATGACCTGCAGAAAGGAAAGCAATACTCCTTGTCCAAGCAGCCTAGACATGGCTGCGCTGTGTTCTGCAGACACCCAGGGCTGAATTTGCACAGTCATTGCCAGAAAAGTACACCACACCCACATGTCAAAACAAACATGATATCCAGGGGAGGAAAATCAAGGTTTCAGTTGTTTCTTTTCTTCCTTCTGCAAATCCCAAGAATCCAGTGAGTTTTAATAACACTTCTAAAACGTCAAGAGAAAAAAATCTTCCTTTAGAAAGCTTGGAACAGCCAAAGGGGGGTCTTCTGTGGTGTCTCGTTTCACTTTGGTGTCCTCAGGGATGGTAAGGATGCAGGTGTGCCTTGCTTTAAGAAAATGCAATGAAAAAATGCAAGCATGGGACAGAGGCTCTAAGAGTTGATTATTCATATTATAAGGAGGGTTTTAAATTATATCTGACTTCTAAGAAGCTTTAAAAACACAGTCCTTTCCCTGTGAATCCTTGGTCATTTTTAGATTGCAAATTTGGCAGAGCTGGGAAAAGTGCTGAGAAATTTAATGCTTAATAATTAAATAAATATTTTTATTAATGGAAGATACATCAAATACAAAACTAAGCCTTTGCAAAGTGCTGGAAATAACTGAGAAAGGAAGTAGTATTTGGTAAATATTATGTGTAAGACATTTTACGTATGAGATGGTGATAAAATTTGCTAAAGAATAAATTCACATTTTACATCATTTTCTTTTTTCCCTGCCATACTCAGTGTAATTCTTTCTTCATCTTCCTGGTAAGAAAGACTTGAATTTGTGGACATGTCCCTATAATTTATAATTGCAGAATCAGGAAAAATGGATAAATTGTGGTAAAATATGAAGGAGAATTTGGTAAACATATATAACATGAAGGACTTGGGTGGAGATGCTTGAAATGCTAGAGTCTACTATTAGAACAGAGGGATTTGAAGAGTTGTCTTTTAAGTTATGAATTGAATTTCCTTTTTGTTCTTTGAGAGTAACAAAGGAAGAGTCAATTGCTTTTGAATCTTAGATGGGCTCCTTTCAATGTGGAAATGCACTGACGCTGTGCCGTAGGAAGCACTGAGGTTGACTTGATCTCATTTAATCCTTCAGTAACTGCCTGAAGCGGGCCTTTCATGTTCTTCATGTAGATGGGGAGACCAAGTGCACAGGTGTTTCAGACAGGTGCCTACATCACCCTGCCAGTGTGGGCCAGAGCCGGGCTTTACAAATACGCCTGCTTGATTACAAAGAAGTTATGAATGACATAGGATTGGATTGTATGTTTTAAATCAAATATGAGTTTTTGAATTTCAGTAAGGAATTTTAAGCCAATTATATTTATTGTTAAAACTGTTGTGCTTGTTCTTTTATAACCTTCTTATGTTATTTTTATGTATTTATGTTAACTAGCCTTCCTTATTTTCTGTATTTTTCTCTTGTCTGTATGGAATGTAGCTTTAAAAATGTTTCTGTCATCTTTAATCATTTAGGAAATATTAATCCTCTTTTAATGTAGCTCATAGTTAGCCTTGAATTATTCTAAAGTATGTTTTTATGCTACACTGCTTTTTTCCTGGTAAGTAAAGTCAAACAGGCATGGATTATTGATGCTTCTCTGTGGAAAATACTTTGATATGCTTTTTCTCCCACCCCACATCTTCCATTGTCCCTCCTCAGTTTGTGTAATTTTACGAATACATAAATTTTATCTACATGTTCTCTCAATAATCTTTTAAATATATTTGTGCTCAGGTTCTGCCAATTATAATTCTCAGTTATGCTACATAAATGCGATGCTCTTGTCTCCTTGGTATGGCAATAGGTTATTTGGAAATCAAATGACTGTCCTGTCTCAGTGTCACACTTTTAAATATTTAATGTATCTTAATGAGGCTTTTAGTGGGAATGGTCAACAGAGGAGGAAAGAAATATAAGAGATCTAAATAAACACCTTTCATAACAGGAAGCTACGACACTAATGATCAATAGATAATGTCTTTGAGAAAAATAGCTAAAATATTTAAAAGGTGCTAATGAGGAGGAAGACAGGGATGAGACAGAAGCTACTGTACTCATTATATATCTTTTAATATGGTTATGATTTTTAAATATTATTTTTAAAAGGAGTTCTATAAATAAAATTTTAAAATTTTATAATTATATGTTTAAAAGTTCTAGCTTAAAAATAAATATAATTATTAAAAAAAGTGTATGTTCACTTTATCTTTTCCTTTTTGAGAAGTGTAAGATCCTCCAAACTAAGAGTAGGTGAGAAATAGAGAACACAAGATTGTCGGGCCAGGGATTTAACTCAGTGGTTCTATTGCCTGACTTGCAAGTGCAAGGTCCCGAGTTCGATCCCCAGTAAACACAGACAACAATGCTGGGCATGGTGGCTCATGCCCACCAGCAATCAGTACCGTATACCACAATGCTGGACATGATGGCTCACACCTATAATCCTACCATTCAGGAGGCAGAAGTAGGAGGATTGCCTTGAGTTCAAGGTTAGCCTAAGCTACATAGCCAGCTCAGGGCCAGCCTGAATTGCAAAGCAAGATCCTGTCTCAAAAAAAAAGAAAAAAAAAAAAAAGAAAAAATAAAAGAAATAGTGTTGTCAAGAGTATGCTCTGCAGCCTGCCCTGCTCCTAACCAGGCCTAAATTTTAGGGAATGGCCATGGTATCGGCAGACTGATTTCATGATATAAATATGAAGGAGTCCTATGTCGTGCTCCTTATTGGGGAAATCAGGAGACAGCAGGTCCTTGGGGTTCCTTGTGTCCCTCTGAGTAAGGCATATGGAAGTAGCAGTTGTGAGTGCCGAGGAAACAGAACAAAGGCAAACTTTGCTGTGCTCATTGTGTGCTGTGAACCACAGTTCGGGGCAGCTGAGAATAACTCATCTCTGGGTGCTGAGCATAGTGAAGGGTGATGACTAAGGAGTGATTCTCAGGAGTTGGCTGTGCAGAACAAGTCATCACCAAGGCCAGGAGATGTCTCCGATGAGCGCTGCTGTGTGAAGCCTCCAGGCTTTCACAGGCTTCTCTCTTCCATCCTTGGAGAGAGAATTAAGGGGAGATACTAACTGCTCTTGTCAGAATTCTTAGCTACACACAAATAAACCAATTCTGGTTAACAGCATCAGAAAAAGAATTTGTAGGAAGGACACAAGAATATCCTTAGAATCTATAGGCTCTGATAAGGAGTGAGACCATCCTCATCGAAAATCACAGTGCAGAGGCATCTGGCTAGATGATGATGGCACTTTCTTTTGGCATCAGCACAGAAAGAAAAGGACACAGAACATCACTTCAGTTCACTTCACGACCCCCAGAATAGTGCTTTGGATGCTACTATTGCTGGATCTGCCACGATAAGTTCTTTAGGGCCCTTTACTTCCTATTGACCACTGACTTAATGACATGGCTAAGACTTTTAACATATATAATTATATAATGTTAAAATTTTATTTATAGAACCTCTTTTAAAAATCAAATTTAAAAATCATAATCATATTAAAAGTTATGTAATGAGTATCATAGCTTCTGTCTCGTGCCTGTCATCCTCCTCCGTAGTGCCTTTTAAATATTTTAGCTATTTTTCTCTAAGGCATTATCTATTGATAGTTAATGTCGTAGCTTCCTGTTATGAAAGGTGTTTATTTAGATCTCTTATATTTCTTTCCTCCTCTGTTCCCACTAAAAACCTCATTAAGATACATTAAATACTTAAAAGTGTGACACTGAGACAGTGTGACATTATTTTGTTGACCAGCATTAGAAGTCCCAAGCTTTTGGAAGCAGGGACTTCAAAGCCTGTCTTTGTTTTTGAAACTGATAGGATGGATCCTCTCGTACTAGCTATGGTGTTTCTTTTGTCTCAAGTCACCCAAGGAAGATGGCTCACCAACACAGTCAAAAAGGACAGTTTTCAACACTGTTGACTGAGAACACTTGGAAGAACCCCGTTTCTACCAAGTGACTAGTGTTAGTATTGCTCACTGGAAGAAGTGACAGTCTAAGGAGTAGTCTAAATTCAGTCACAGAAAAAGATAAACTTAAGTTTTCACACACTCGACCTTTGACTTATGAAATTCATATCAGATTCATTTGGTACAATAAATAACACTGAGCCATGGATGTGAACGTTAATGTAACCAGCACAGTCATCCTGAGCTGGACTTTTTACCCCCCATTTTGAAGCCAGCAAGCCAGAGCTCAAGGAGCATAAGTGATTTTTACACTAATCATTGGCAGAGCAGAGATGAAATCATAGATTGGAAGAAATAAAGATCTATGATCTACTATCTAATATACTATAATTTAGTCTCAAGATATTACAGGGCCAGGGATTTAGCTCAGTGGTTCCAGTGCCTGTCTTGCAAGTGCAAGGGCCTGGGTTCGATTCCCGGTAATCACATACAATACTGGGCGTGGAGACTCAAGCCTCCCAGCAATGAGTACCACATATCACAGTGCCAGGCATGGTGGCTCATGCCTGTAATCCTAGAATTCAGGAGGCAGAGGCAGGAGAATTGCTGTGATGTGAGTTGGAGGCTGAGCTCAGGACCAGCCTGAACTACAAAGCGAGACCCTGTCTTAAAACAAAACAAAAACAAAAACAAACAAGAAGATATTAGAGCCAGATGTTTACTAAATCAGCCTATTCTAGATCGTTTTCCTTACATTCTGTCTTTAGTGTGGTGCTACTTTCCTCTATGATTATGTTGTACAGCAGTGTGTGTGTTTGGTCACGTGTCTGAAACACTACACTTCTCCTCTAAACCCAATGCTGACATTTAATAAACTCAGCAAAATTCATCATTCTTAGGTTAGAGTCCAGTGTCACCAGAGGAACAAAGATCCGTCATAAACCAAGACTAAAGTGCTCTTTGCCTGATTGCCATATGTATTCAATTCCTTCCCCAAGTCCTTTCCTTTCCCTTGAACTCCATGAGTATAGTAAAAGAAGATGAGAAGAGAAAGGAACTTTCCAGGCAGCCTTGTCTCTTCTACTTCACCCTGACTGTACTAGGAAACATCAAGGACCCCCATGCTTTCACTTCTGAGCTGAGCCAAGCACTTAGGAGGCAGGAAATGCTAGAGACCAGATCTGTAATACATGGAAGTGACAGACATATCTGTTTTCCATTAAGGAGATTAACTTCTCTTTTGGGAATGTTGTTAAAGAACTAGGTCAAAGGGCTTCTTGGGGCTTCTTGGGGCTGGGTGGGCACTGTCCCCCTCCCACCTCCACTGCTGGAGCAGGTGGTCTCTTTTTCCAAACTTACTTTTCTTGGACGGAGTCAGATGGATTGGACACCCAGCTTTAAGTAGTGACACAACAGGGTAATAATGGTGCACCCTTGTTTGCAGGATGTTAGAAGGAGGAAATGCTGGGCCTGTGTATTTTACAGCTACTCAATGAAACCGTGCCCCACAAGTAACAATTTGTCCTTGATACCATCTAGCACTTAAATCCTGTAAGGTTTCGGTTTCTTCTTAAATGCTAATTTGTGGCTTTAGACTCAAGGTTTTCCTATTCTGTCAGAGGTACCCACGATGAGCGTAAATGTTTTACGTCATAAAGATGAGTGAAAAACAGCAACCATGACAATGTAAACAAGGGAAGGATCTAAGATGGAGGAAGATGAGTGGGGAAGGGAAAGAGAATAAAAAGAATCCAGATATATTAGACACATGCTCATCCCCAAAGATGAAGATAAATCTCATGCATTGCAAATACTAATAAAATTTATAAGTACTCCAATACTCCTTCCTCTCAACTCCAGTTGAGTATTTAAAATGGCTGAATGAATAATTTACATCTGCATTAATCCACCAAGGAATAATTAATGAGAACTTAAAATGGGACTAGTGCCATGGAAGATAGATGAGACAGACAGCAGCCTGGGCCTCAAGGAGCTCCTTCTTCTCGGAGGCTGGATGTCCCTTAGCATCTCACACTCGCCGTGATGGAGTCAGTCTCACCGTCCTGCCTCCGAAAGCCAGATTTCCTTGAGGTCCTTCCAGGGTGATGCAGTGACATGCCTGTTCTCTATCCCTCCCAGGACTGACACCCTCACCCTGTGTCTGTGACTTCCTAATTTGGCTGATTTCCTTCTGCATTGTTTCCCATTCCAACCTTTTTTTTCCTAGTGAACCAAATAAACTAGACCAGAATATGTGCAGGCATGCCTTCTTTGTGGGGGTGAACTGAGAGGGAGGTTTTAGGAGCATGGAGGGTGCAGTCAGGCATTGCACCTGGCGAGGTTCCACATGAGGTAGCTCCAAGAATCCAGATGTAAAAACCCAGTGGATGGAGACCATGGAGAGCCAGAAAACAACACAGGTTGTAGCAAACAGGATGTGAGGGAAAGAGGAAAAGCTGTGGCTAGAAATACTGCAAGTGACACAGGACAAAGAGGAGCAATAATCTTAGGTTGGCCCTTTTAGAATTTCAGTTAGAAGCAGAGAAGCAGAGTTGGATCACTCTCCTTAATTAACAGTTTTTTACTGTGCAACAAATGACAACAAATTGAGTGGCTTCAAATAAAATCTATGTATTTGTCACATTACATTTCTACAACTCAGAAATCTAGGCAATGAAGTGGGTGTCTCTGCTCCAGGTCTTGTAAAGCTGACAAGGTATTGTCCAGCTAGTAGTCTTATTTAGAAGTTGGGGAAATGGGCTATCATTTTTATTACCTTTTTAGGTTACCAGCTGGGTGAAGAGACCGCCTTCACATGATGGAGATGATTTCTCCTGTCTCTGAACTTTTCTCCATCCTGGCACTGATACCAACAAATACACAACTCTTCTACAGTGGTTTATAGTCTCCCTACTTAACATACAAACCTATCCTATTTATTAAAAAAGATAAACACATAGAATCTTTTATAGGCCTAAAAAGATTAATGCTGCTGTGTGCATGCGTGTTTTTGTTTAAATTGAATTCTGTAACTTCATGACCTCACCCCATTGAAAACTGAGATGCTAAAACACCTTGCTTTTTCTCATTGACCTCAGGGCCATCTGGGAAATTTACTCTATTTAACACATGATCAATTCAACAATAAACTTTCTAGCTGGTTTGGGAGAAATCTTTTAAAATTTAGTTTACAGAAAGAATTAAAAACAAGTCTTTCCTCCTTTGAATCAGTACATATATCATAGGCTTTCTTATTCTCTGTTGTTTTTTGAAGGAATTCATCAGTTTAGTAATTCTAGTTTTTATTTCTGAGATTAACATATAAAATTAAGATTTTCACCAGGCTGAGTGAACATTTATGTAATAAATATATGTGACCAGATATTTATAACAGTGAAGGCTGGATGAATAAAGGTGTTAATTTTCTTTCACACCAGCGAAGGCACTGTTTTTTTAAAATATGAGATCACAATCAGTATCTATTTCTTGGCATTTTAGAAAAAATTCTTCCCTTAGCCTCATTTGAGGAATCCAGTGGTCTGCCTGTATAAATGGGATTTTAAAAATAATGCATTTACTAGAAATAAAATCAGATCCTTGTATCTTGAAAGTTAATGTTACTATTTGATCAGTACACTTGGAGAATAGGGCCAAAACACACCTCATGAGTATTTAAAGATAACATTCACAGGTTTAGTATGTCAGAGGACAAAGTTACAACAGCATCCATGTGAAGACAGAACTGGCTTTTATTTGTGACTCTAGAATCTGCCAACACCTCATCCCATAAAATAAAATAAGTGTGGCAATTACCTGAGCAGAGAAGGTAGTTTTAGAGACTAAAAAGGGTTGAAGAAAATAAAAACTGAAAAAAAAAAAGCAGATTGGTGGTTTCAAAGTTACTTTCTTTGTAAAGTTAAAGGAGAGGAGACACTTCCCTTCCTCCTCCTCTCTCTGTCTCTCTGTTTCTGTCTGTGCCTGTGTCTGTGTCTCTCTCTCTTTCTCTCTCTCAGAAGGTCAGACAAAAATCAGTTTGGGCTGGTGATGTGAAACTTCAGCATGACGAACCCCAGTATGTTTCGGTCCCTCGGGCCCGGTGCAAGCACTCAGTCCAAAACAATGGACTTCAGTGTATTATGTCTACCCAAGCCCTTCAGATATTTTAGAGTTTATGTTCTGTTTTATCCAGCACTTGAGGTGACGTCAGCGGGTTTGGGTTGGTTTTGGTGCACCTGTTCTAGCATTCCACTCCTTTGCTCTCCCAGAGGAGATCCAGGTAGGATCAAAGCAGCGGAGGTAGGGATGCCTGTAAACAGTCCACATTCTGGAACCAGTTTTTGGACAAATGAATAAGTGGCCAAGGGAAGCAGGAGGCTGAGTGAGTGCAGAGTGGCTCATGTTTTGCCTCACTAGGCAGCAGGTGATTTTCAGTCTGCAACAGCAGAGCAGCTGCTTCCCGTCACCTTCCTCCAAACTCCGGCAGTGAGTGTTGCTGTGACCTCAGTCCTGCTGGCACTTGCTGTGCAGGGAGGACGTGCAGGTTCAGAAATCTTGTGAAAGAAAGTCAGGAAAATTTACAGGATGCCTGCAGGGCAGGGGGTACCAAAAAGACCAAATGAGAGTTTATGTAGTGACTGAACCAGCAAAAACTTCCCCCGGTGGCTGGCCGCGAAGCCCAGAATTTGGCTCCTAGAGTCATCAGGATGACACATGTTATTGATGGCACTGCTTCCTGGAATCTACTTGAATCTCACACACTTCTCTCTTTATTTCTTTCTCTCTGTCGCCTTCCCCAGCTCCTCTCTCTCACTCTGTTTTCCCTGGTGTTGAGAAGGTATCTGTCCTTGGGGTCTCCCGCAATGGAGGGACAGCTCTTTCCCCTATGGGCCCTTTGATGAATCAAGGTTGTACTTCAAGTACATCTAAAGATGATTCAGCATTAGCATGAGGCACTTTGAGTTTTTTGGCACTTTCTAAGCTACCGGGGAGGGGGACAAAAAGGTGGAAATGAATCACTTTGTGTAAATAAAAGTTCAATAGTACTTTTCTGGAGAAAAACAGACACAGCCCATCATAGAAATGACAGTGTCTGTGCCAGGAGAGAAGGAAGTCGCGAGCAGTATGAACATGCAGGATGCCTCCTGGTGTAGTCTGGTCTTGCCCTGAGGTGGAGAGGGGGAATCATTCGGGCAAGAAGTGAACAAGACAAACATGTGAATAAATATTATTATGAGAACCATGATCAATAGTTGCCAGGAAGGGTGGTGCTAAGAATTTTCTTCCTCCTAGTCCTTTCAGAGAAGGTTCCGGAATTGCTGTTGACAGTATTATTATTGTTATTGTTGATAATGGCAGAGATATTTTACAGCAGCTAGCACTAAGGTAAGTCTTGAATTAATTTGTTTCCTTCCTCAAACTAAAGGTTTCAAGTATTATTTTGACATCGTTGAACCAAAGACATGTGAACCAAAGATATAACTGAATTTCTCTTTTCTGATCAGCTATGATCCACACTAATTGGAAAAGGTGCCCACTTTGCATATTCCCTCGTTAGCTAAGCCAGCAGAGCTCAGCCTGGTTCTCATTGCCTTGTCAGGCTGTGCAATTCAAACAAATCAATCGCACCCACCCATGAGAATTGGGCAGCACTTCATCCTCTTGAAACTACAAAACCTGTCCCTCACAACCCCTGGCTATCTACTTTATTCCTGAGGACAGCACCCCCCACCCCGGTGGCCTTGCATGGCAGGTGGCATCCTCCTCTTCCAGGTTGGAAGTGTATGTAATTCATGAACCACTGTCAGTCTCACTGGTCTAATGTCAAGGGTTGGTGTTGTGCAACCAGCTACTCAGAGTGGGGAACCCCCTCCTCATCAATAGGGAGAACAGAAGATTATCAGAATATGAATACACAGTTTCTGGACATCTGGCAGTGCTTAGCTCGTCCACAGGCCAAAGGCCCATTCAAATTTTAAGAGAGTCAGGATAAAGAATCGCTAGACACAATACTCACTTCTGTGCTTCTGAAGTTTAGAGCAACCTCATAATCCAGACACTCGGTAGCGATCAAGACTTTGACCCTATCTAATGAAAACAGTTGAGTCCATCTTACTCTCTTTTTTTGTTTTGTTTTGAGACAGGGTCTCGCTTTGTAGTTCAGGCTGGCCCTGAGCTCAGCCTCAAACTCCCATCACAGCAATCCTCCTGCCTCTGCCTCCCAAGTGCTGGGATTACAGGTGTGACCACCACGCCCGGCACTGTGGTATGTGGTGCTGATTGCTGGGGGGCGTGAGTCTCCACACCCAGTATTGTATGTGGTTGCTGGGGAATTGAACCTGGGCCCTTGTGCTTGCAAGACTGGCGCAAGAACCACTGAGCTAAATCCCCGGCATGAGTCCATCTTACTTTGGTGGCAAACACCTGTGTTTTCTCACAGTAAAGAAGATCCTTTAAAGCTTCCAGTATTCTACAATTGGTTGCTTATTTTATGTCTGAGATTAGTAGTTCTTGAGGTTTCTTAGTTACGATATTTGAGATAAATTTGACATAGAAATGTCAACGTGGAAAGTGATGAAAATATTGGTAGAATGAAATTAGAACTCAGAAACAAGGTACCACTTTAAGTTCTGTCCCCTTCATTAAAACAGCCATGTTACAAAACAGAGGCTGGTTCACTGACTGAGAGTATTAGTTTATACTTGGCTTTCCCACATTCCATGTCAAAGATACTTGCTTTTCTTTTTCTCATATAGGACTGCAAAGTGTCATCAGTCCGTGGAATATTTTCTTTAAACTAGTCAGTTTTTTGGAATAATTTACTTAAAATAAGTTTTTAAAAAATATATTTTTCTCTTCATTTTAGAAAATGAGTAATGCAAACTGGGATGTGGAGCTATAAAGTCATTGCAAAAAAAAAATCACACAGCAAAACTGCTATTTTTGGCTTTCAATTCTTACCAGTTTGCCAACTTGTTGCAAATTATACTTATCAAGGGATCATACACTTTTTCCATCTTATTTCATCCTGAACCCTAAAATGCTAACAGAGACCATGAACAGTATTTGATTTAAATAGCTGGGGTTGCTATTATTTAGTACATCTTCTGAATCTATCTCAAAAAATAAACTTCCTTTGATTCCAGCGTTTTAGTGACATAAATTGTATTTACAGGAAAGATAAACATTACTTATCTATAATATATTTATTTATATCTCTAACAGGAATGCTTTATCAATGAGATTATAAAATCCATACAGGTTCACTAGTTTACATTATGAAAGGAACAGTAAATGTAGCGGGGCTCACATGGTGAGTGGGTCTGGTCCCAGATTTTCCAGAGCTGACTTGAAGGTGGGGAGATTATCTACAGGGATTAGACCTCACCACAGAGGTGCATATCTCTGGCTGCTCACAGAAGAGGGGATAAGAGGCTTGGGGGAGGAGAAACAGTCCGGTCATTTCCGTGTTTGTGTTTAGAACGTGATAGCTGTCTCTGGCTGGTAGCAAGGAAATGGGGAGTTCTTACCATGTCAAGGATCTAAATGCTGCTGAGAGGAAGAATTAACTTGGGTGCACTCTTTTCTTCAGAGCTCCAGGACAAACATGGAGGCCAGCTAATGCTTTGATGCTGGTCACATGGTATCCGGAGCAAAGAATCGGCCACGCCATACTACCCTTGTGAACTACAGACTAAAGAGCTGATAAATGGTTAAATGATGAGCTTGTGGTAACTTGTTACACATAAATATAAAGTTAGCACAAAGATGCAATTATATTTTATGAGGAAATATATATAGGAAAATTTACATTTATTACTAATTTTTAACATAAGTGGAAAGGTAGGAAGGGGCATAGCTTATACTCGAATTTTTTGAATTCTGTGAGATGAAGTACTGATTTTGTTTATTTTTCAACCTATCACAGACTAATATTATTACCAAGTACAGTAAAATTAATCAGTATAAGTGAAGTGAAAAATAAAAAATAAAATTAATTCTAAATTTGTTATTATTATTATTATTATTATTTAATATAATACAACTTTTATTTAGTGATTACTGCTGGGCTACCCACTAATTTCCGCTTTATAATTTTAAAATTTACACATATTTTTTGATATATAGTTCTGGAAATTTGAAGAGCCTATGAACATTTACTTTCATATTTAAATTTTTGCATTTGTAATTTTCCATTGGATTTTTTTATTGAAATCTTTATTGGTACATTACATATACACATCATGATTGCATTCAACAATGAGAATTTGTACCAGTATATGACACAACTTAATTATCATCTTTTCCCATAGCCCTACCCACCCTACTTCCCCATATACATAAACTTTGTTTCCTTTCTTTTTTGTTATAATCTCATTATTTTCCCCCCTTCACCTGGTTTCACTTTGAGTAATTTTTATTTCTCAATATATAACATATGATATAAATGAGTTCCAAATTCGTTATTATTGGATTCAGTAGTCATGAGGTTACTTTGTCAGTTAGCAAGAAATGCTGTAAGCATTTATTCTTTATTTTGGTACTTATCACAACTCACCAAAAATCCATGGACTGGCGCTGGACCACAGGCCACAATCTGAGTAGCAGTGATTTCAACTGCAATTAAATTGGAAAGCTGCTGGGCCAGGGAGTTAGCTCAGTGGTTCCTGTGCCTGTCTTGCAAGCACAAAGGCCTGGGTTCGATTCCCCGACAACCACATACAATACTGGGCGTGGAGACTCACCCCAGCAGCAACCAGTACCACATACCACAGTGCCGGGCGTGGTGGCTCACGCCTGTAATAGCAGCACTCGGGAGGCAGAGGCAGGAGGATTGCTCTGATGTGAGTTTGAGGCTGAGTACAGGGCCAGCCTGAACTACAAAGTAAGACCCTGTCTCAAAAAAAAAAAAGGAATGTAAAACAATTTTCTTACAGCATTCAGGGACAAACAGTGGAAAAAGATTGGTGAATTTAACATGATTCCAGTGAGAGAATTTAAGAGCATGGGATGATTGTAGCCTAACTCTACCGTATACTGCCCACTTTTGAAGGAATGGTTTTAGGACTGCCGCCCTGGGAAGAACTGGCAGACAGACCATGGCAGTGTCATTAAACTCAGCACCATATCCCTGGAAGGAACACTGGAGTCATTGGATCTGTACATGTTGTACTCTATGGCTCATACATGACACAGATTCTACCTGCTGGGTTCTTCTACCGGTGCAACATTCTTTCCCACTGACTCCATGTACTCCATATACTCAGCATAGTATTCTGGGGTATTACTAATAATCTGTTGGGTTAGCTCCAAAGCAAGTCTGTATATCTATGTGAATCACTGAAGAGGGTTTTACCTCTTCTTCTCTAGTGTAAATTGATTACTATCTCATTCTCACCAGGGCCTAGGGGTGGGAGTGGAGCATGACAAAGAGAAACCGGCATTCTTTGGTTATACCTAAACACGAAGGCATATCTAGATTATAATATTTTTTAAAAGTTTTCCTTGGATCAGATACGGATTAGAACACTCAAATTTTGGGTAAAACCAATAACTGAAAGTTTCACTAGAAGTTCTGAAAATTGATTTTAGGTAAGTAGCTGCCAACAGAGTGTACAACTGGTTAAAATATCATTTGTTTCAATTCATTAGTGATGTTTCTATCAACAAAAGAGCAGAAGAGATCAATTGTAATTCTGTTGGAGTCAGTTCATATCTGGGCACAATATATTACTAGTTATGACTCAATGAGATTGGATAGAGTATATTAAGTAAGTTGGAGGATGAGTGAGAGGGTAGGATCTTATATAACTGCATTAAAATGAAACCTGTTTGCTCTTCTGTTTCTAATATAAGGAAAGTGTAGGGGATAATGGAAGCAGAACTGAAAGCATGTTTAAACTGTTAGGATCACTGGATTTCGCCAAGTATTCAGTAAGTATATCACAATATCAAATACATGGCCTAGACTTGAAAGCTGCTTCACAATGGATGTAGCTCAATGTATTAGGACTGATGTCATATCACTGGGTCATTATGGTGACATCACCCCTTTGGGTGTATGTGTGAAGCATATGTTGTATATCCAAAGCTTTCTAAGGGACAAACTCAGAGTGATGTGTAATATTTCATATGTACTTAAAATTAAATATAAGACAAAAAGTTCAAAGAGAACTGCAGCTGAATTTTTGGTATTGCATAAAACAAGATGGGCTGTGTGCATTCTGAAAGTTAATTATACAACAGGTCAACAGGCCAGGTTCCTAGCAAGTTGTGTAAAAATCAACATACTGATTTTTCTGATTCTTTCCATTTGCTTCACTGATACAGTAAACAGGATGAAAATGAAGAAAGAAAGATGACAGCAGAGCTTAGCTTTAAGAAGGTTTGATGATATAAATTTTATGACTGCTAATGCAAGCTGTTTGAATTTTAAAAATCTATTCAAGATGAATGAGAGATGTATTTCCATGTTGGAGTGATGATCTAGCTTTGTAGACATTCTGCTCAATGAAACATTATGAAAAAAAGGGGAAATTACAATCTTTGGAACTATACTTGGATGAAGTGCATTTATACTTGTAGTATAAATGATGTAAGCTTTATCTAAGAAAATCCACTCTTCACCAGTAAAAACAGCAAGACCTATGGCTCCACAAACGTTCTCTGTTCAGCATGATGAGATCTCCAGTCCAAGTGAGTGCGCAGAAAGCACAGGGCTTCCTCTGCCCCCAGCTTCATGTTGAAGTCTATGGATCTAGATGGAAGACGTAGGGGCTGCTGCTGCCCTAGCCTCGTACCCTGGTTATGGGTGAGGCAAGTTGTAAGAAAAAAGGACATTACTGACCCACCCCCTGCTTTGCAGTAGTGGTACAGAGATATTATTCTGACAATCCATGAAATGTTGCTGCAGACCTCTGCAGTAAGCTGCAGTTTCCTGCTCAGTGTATGAAGAGAGCTGAAGAAAAAAACTAAAAGACAGAATACTGGGGAGTTAGGATGACCAACACTGTTTAGTCAACAAAGGTGCTGGCTTATCCAAGCTTTGAATTTTTATTAGTAATCAATCGGTGTAAAGGCGAGCTATGCAACTATGTGAGAAGGCGCACAGCTGTGTGCTTTGTATTTAAACTAATCGAGGCTCAGAAGGAAAAAGAAAAAGGCATTCTTTAAGAACAGAATAGCCAAGATACCTGGTTGCAATTAGAACATTGTCCTTCCTGTGAAGAAAGTTGCAATTGTGGGAATCAAATTTGGATGTGAGTAACTCTGGCTTTGCCACATAGGCTTCTGTAGAACTCACTTGTAGAAACGTTGGGGGTTAATTCTTTACACTCTGCACTGCTTACTGCCTGCTTTGGGCATAAGCAGTACAGCTGTCTCCTACAGTATTGTCTAGCAAGAGAAAAGACCATAGAAACAAACAGCTCCAAGCTCTACCCAAAGAACAGACTTTAACTGAAAGAATGTGGAGAAGATCATGCCTGGATTTAAAATATGTAATTATAATAATAGCACAAAAAAGTGAATGTAGGAATGGGGTGGAGGGGTGTATTAGAACAACATTTCTATACCTTAAGTTAGCATGTTCTGACATTCTTAGTGAACCCACTAAGAAAATAACAAAAAAGGTGAAAAAAAATGCTCATCTTATGAATAAATAAATTAAAGCTGTATATTTTACAATGAAATATTCTTTGGTATTCCAATGAAATGACATGGATAACTCTTGCAAATTATATTAAGTGGAAAAGTCAATTACAAAGAGCATATATGCTATGATTCTATTTATATGAGAGGTCTAGAAGAAGCCAGTTTATTATGACAAAAAGTTAATTAGTGGTTGCTTAGTGATGGGAGTTAGGAAGTAGAATGGAGATTAATAATAATTTTGTGGGCTCAGAGTAATACAAATGTTCTAAAATCAGATTGTGACTATTTTCTAACTGTGGGTATTCTAAAAATTGAATTATACATTTTAAATAGGTGAATGGACGGCTCCTGAAACATGTCATTTAGTATTCATTAAATCAACATTTGTTAACTATCTGCCGTGTGCACACTTAGGTCAGGAGGTATTGTTTAGCAAGACAACACCTGTCTAATTATTTTAGGTTAGGATTCACTGGATTATAGAATTTGAGATTTCTGAAGCACTTTGGGAACTTCTAGTTGCACTCAAATGCCTCATTTCACAAGTGGTATGAATTAAATGATGGATATTTGATGGCAAATGGAGACTGAATAACAACACTGGTTTCTGACTTAGAGGGGTTTTTTTCCTGACATTTTTTACTCCAGGGTAGATGGATTTGCAGTGGAAATCACAGGACTCCATACTAAGTCTGGGGCTAACTCTGCTCATGAATGTCACTGCTATTTCATCTGCTATATAGATGTAGATATTACTCCAGAGTGCTTTTGATATGTATGTGTGTGATGAAAAGAGGATATTTCGCTTTCTTATAGTCATTTCTTATGCAGTCATTAGTGAAGAAAAAAATATAAAAATGAATGTAAAGTGGATGCTATTTCAAATAGTGAAAATAGTCCAGGTTCATGGGGATGTGTAACTGCACTGTGGACACTTGGTCACACGGCAGGTCATATGAGTGCACACTGTAATGATCTCTTGAATTTATGTATTGGACTGCTTCACCTAAAATAGATACTTGTCATTTATTTTGGCTCTTTGTTCATTCTGGTTCAGCATCTAAACCCTTAGTAAAATGTCAAGAGCATATTTAGCTCCCATCTCCTGTGTTTTGGTGTGGAACAGACTGTCCTCAGTACAGAAGCTCAAAAGGCAGGAATTTTTCTTTTCCATGCTTCTCTGCCGTGGAACAGTCACAAAATGTAACAGCCAGGACACTTATATGCAAATTCGATTGAGGAGCTGGTACTGAAGGAATGAAGAGGACCTTTTCCTATGACTCAAGGCCAATCAGTGAAAGCTATTTCCTCTTGGGACAAGGATCTACATGAGGGTTTTCACATAGCTGTCTAACTTCAAACTTTTCCATTGATTCTAGCAGTTATATGTAATCTTCTTAATGAATTCTTTTTTCTTATTAACTCAGCCAGAATTCTCTGCTGTTGCTTACCACCAAAGGCTCTCACCAACACAACACTCACAGGAGAGCCTCTAGTTAATCATAGGGCTAACCAATCCCCAGAGTGCATTACTTTTCTGGAGTATAATGGACAATAATCTAAAGTAGAGGATGACCTGTAATAGCATTAAAAGTGAGAAAGATGTTCTTCACATATACTAAAACATAAAATTTAATTTTGATATATTAATTTAAAATCAGTTTAAAATTAAATAACTGTATGTAAATGAATTATATGCATACGACATTTGCGTGTATTTGTTTCTATGTGAAGAAATTTTAAAAATGACATTATAATGGAGAAATTTATAAATAAATTAGAAAAAAGAAAGAAGGTAAAAACCAAGTTATGAAAATAAAACAGAGGTTTATACTGAAAGTTATGCACAAAACGCATACTATCAAATTTAGTATATTTCCTAGAGGTGTACAGTAGTTCCTATGGGATTATAAACTTTGTTGCATAAATTGGATCATAGGAAGAAAGGCAACTCTAATTACTCCAAACCAATAGATGCTAATGTGATATAATTTTAAATAAAAAGGAACACATAATTATACTAATAATGCATAAAGTCTCATTTAATAACACACACAAAACAAACAAACAAACAAACAAACAGATTTCACCATTTTCCCCAAAGTCTGGGATATTTCTTGCTTATATTTTAGGAACAAGCAGTCTTCAAATATCAGTAGCTTAAAAAAATAAAAGTTTGTATCTTATTCATATACATCCCCCTTGGTAGTTAGTGGGGATTTTCTTTTGTTCCTTTATCATTGTTAAAAAGCATAGAGGTAGAACATTCCCTATCTAAGTCATTTTGTATCAACATGGCAGAAGAAAAATGGCAACTGTCTTATAAAAGTAGCAGTTAACTGGTGTGCCAAGAAAGACTTCTAGCCTACTGCATTGCCCATTAGTGTTCCCATGACAGTGCCTCGTAGTAGGCTGCAGGAAGTATGATACTGTCCCGAGCCTTGAGTCTACAGAACTGTACATATTTGGTTAGCAACTCTCTAAGTTAGCACACAGAGCATAATTTTTTTGAGCATAATTTTTTATTAAAGATACCACCCTTTTGTTTTGAACTAAACTTATTTCAGAATAGATTCAGATTTGCAGAAAAGTTTTGAAGATAGCACAATGATGTCTTATCAAAAATATATCTTTATGACTAAAAAACATGCTCAGTCCAAGGAGATACCAGGAGCTTTCCTCCCCCAAATCATAATATGCCATTGCTAAAATAACTGTTCTGGTGATTTTATGTCCTTTCCTTTTGCTGATCAGTGTTGTAAGTGGCAAAAGTTAATCCTGGGCTTGCTTTGCTAGCCTGGAGCTTTGTCAAACACACCCTTCTACTATCATTTAATAATTGGAGGAAAAATTACATTATACTCTAAGTCACCAGTGCCATTTAGGGTGATAGCCATCTATCATACAGAACTCATAACATAAATCCAGAATCAGGAGATAGAAGTGGATAAGTTCACCAGCTCTTGATCAGAATGTGGCCTGTGGTCCCATTCTAATTTATAGGGGTTTTTATTCTCATCGACCTCAGACCTCCACCTTTCACTGTTCTTTTGTGTCATCTGACCTCACCCAGCACTATCAGCCACTCTTGCTTGGAGGTTCTAGCAGGGCAGCACAGCTACTCGTATATCGCTGACGGAGGCAACAGTCCTCCCTCCATCTGGAGAGGTCTCCTCTTCCACACAGTGTATAGCTGTGCCTTCAGGGAGAGATGCGCATGGGGGGGGGGGAAGGGGACACTCATCTTGCCAGATAGATCTGAGAATCCACCCTGGTAGGGTGACATATTGAAGCCAGATTGCCTTCATGTCCACATCAGACATTCTTAATAAACCTGAACGCTCAGCCTTGGTGTCCCTGTGCAAACGGGCGGATGAAAATGGATGTTTGCAGCAAGGGCTTCACCTCCTGCCTCTGTGTACTGATTTGCCCTGTATTTCTGTCTATAAACAAACTACTCTTTTTTACATCTTTTTTTTCTCCCTGAATTATATTGTGACTATCCTTGTACTCATATCTTTGAATAATTTTTAATTATTTTCTCAAGTCTAATGTCTAGTATTTATCTATTTAGGTCAAAATGAATGACAATTGCTTTTCAGAAATCACCAATTTAAACTCATACTAACTATAGATGAGAATTACTTATCTCTGTCCTCTACATCAGATATGTCTTTAATATTTATAAATTTAATAGGTGAAAATTATTTTATTTTAACTTCTATTTCTTGAAATATTAGATTTTTGATAAAGTAAACATGAGTTAAGAAAAAAATTCCCTTTTGGAAATACTTAACTTCACATTCCATAGGCATTTTAATACTTGCTATAAGATAGAAAATTGCTTTTCTCTAGAAAAATAATCTGTTTGAATTTTCACCTTTAATATTGATTAAATTCTTATGGATTCTTTTCTTATTTTTTACAAAAAGTTTCATGGTCCATCTACTGGGTATCATATTAGACAAAAATGCTTCATTTGATATATCTTTTTCATGCTTTTATTTAAAAATGAGAGTTATGACACTTTCATCCCCTTCCACGAATTTTACTGTCTTCCTTTGCTTAATTTCCATGATGTTAGAATAACATCTTTAGAAAGTTACTTTGAGATTTAACTCACAGTATTATAATTTCTCCTAAATATAACTTTAGGAGATCTTTTATATCACCTTATATTTTGAAGAGAACTAGGTGATTTCCTTGACTGTAATTCTTTATGTCTGAAGACATCCTCTGCAGAAAACTATTTTACTTTAATGGAAAGAATAACCAAACTAGGAGTGGTATAGTCTGTAGACTACCTCACAGTCTTAATACACTTTTTGTAGACTTTCCTGAAGTGCCATGAGACACTAAAAAAGATTAGCCGAAGTTGCATTCAGGACATCTCAAAGACCGCTGAACTACGGACAACTACGGGAGGTAGAGCAGGAGGACTGCCAGGAGAGACAGTCCAGGACTGAACTGCCATTTTGAAAAAGCTAGAGAAATTTTTATGTTTAGTATGGTCTCAAGACCTTATTTTCCCTTTTGAATGTGGTGACAAATATCAGAGAATGGTAGAAATGGAACTTTGGGCGATGTCAACCTGGTTTTGGGGAGACCAACCAACATGAACACAGTAAAGCCAACCCTGTGGGCTTGCCAGGGAGGAGACTGCACGCTACAGACCAGCAGAATGCTTCCCCAAGGTTCACAGACCAAGTTTGAATTTGGGCGAAATTTCATGGATATTTGAGCCAAGTCATGAAAGAATCTGAGCTATGTGGGATGTCAAGTAGGAGATCTGAGAAGATCATTTAATTTAAGATTAGTTATCTGATCTAAAACTATAAGTGGAGGCCAATCTAGGAAATACAAATTTATAGGAAGTCCTCCCAAATAAGATCCTTCTGATATCTTCTTTGTCAGTCTGTTTATATCCTCTCTCTCTCTCTCACTCTCTCTCTCTCTCTCTCTCTCTCTCTCTCTATATATATATATATATATATATATATATATTTTTTTTTTTTTTTTTTGAGACAGGGTCTCACTTTGTGGTTCAGGCTGGCCCTGAGCTCAGCCTCAAACTCACATCACAATCCTCCTGCCTCTGCCTCCCTAGTGCTGGGATTACAGGTGTGAGCCACCACACCTGGCACTGTGGTATGTGGTACTGGCTGCTGCTGGGCGTGAGTCTCCACACCCAGTATTGGATGTGGTTACTGGGAATCGAATCCAGGCCCTTGCACTTGTAAGACAGGCACCAGAACCACTGAGCTAACTCCCCGGCCCCATCCTCTATATTCTTGAGTGTAGGAGAGTATGGCCCATTAGCTTGTCCGGAATATAAAGAACAACACTGCACTTTCCTTATAATGTTTGATTATAAAGAAAACCTAACTTACCAAATTAACTGTTATCTGGAGAGCATACTGATTGTATAGGGGGAATTTTTGAGAAAAGGAAACACCTCACTCTCATTTCCTCACTTTTCTATCAGGGAAACCTTTAGAAGTTATTTGCATTTTGTTAAGCCATGATTTATATACGAATTGGGTTAAAAGAGTTACCAGAATTTATGTTGTAAAATAAAGTGGATATTTATATGGATACTACTTGTTATTAAATAATATCTCAATTTTTTCTCAATTATTTAGCTTTCAGTTTTACTCCTCTCACCAGAAGTTGAAGTGAAGGACTGCACGCCATAAACCTAAACTTTAGTAAATGAGCTGAGCGGGTGCTGGAGCCCACGTTTGTGCACACATGCTTGTTTTCCCGCTGGATATAGCTCAACATCTGCACCTGCGGAAGTGACCCTTCAACAACAATAGCTTCATTACAGAAGTAATTCTGAAGTCCTAAGTCAATAACCAGATAAAAGCTTACTTTACAGCAGTGTAACTTGAACTTTGCCTTCTCTCCCACCTGAAGCAGCTTAGTTCAGATCTTCCTTCGAAAATCTCATTCTGATCTAAAAAGATTATGTAGTGTGTCTCTTCATTTTCGTCTGCAGCTGTTTTTGGTTAGTATAATTATCCTGAGCTTACTTAGTTAAAAAATAAAAGAAACAAAACTTACCCTATTAGCCATTTTCTTGCTGCTGGGACACAACAGCAATGACACTTGTAATTAGTTCACAGTTTCCGTGAGTTCATTCTAGAGCTGACTGACTACAAGGCAGGAACATCATGGCGGAAAGGGCTGGAGGAACAAAGTTGCTGAGCTCATGGCCGCTGGAAAGCAGAGAGGGAAACAGGGGCTGAAAAGGGGCCAGCAACATACACAGAATACATGGTCCTGCTACCACAATCCATACATGTGCACCCCGAAATCTACTCCACCATTCCCCCGCCTGCTTTCGACACAAGTCAAGTGGAAGAGTAAGCTTAACTGCTATAATTACCTGGAATATGGAAAAGCAATAAGTCTGTTAAAGAAAATCCAATGCTTTGAGTAAGATATAGAATAGAAGGGCCAGGGATTTAGCTCAGTGGTTCTGGCACCTGTCTTGCAAGCGCTTCGATCACTGGTTAACCACATACAATACTGGGTGTGGAGACTCATGCTCAGCAACAACCAATACCACGTACCACAGTGCCGGACATGGTGGCTCATGCCTGTTGTAATCCCAGCACGTGGGTGGCAGAGGCAGGAGGATTGCTGTGATGTGAGTTTGAGGCTGAGCTCAGGGCCAGCCTGAACTGCAAAGCGAGACCCTATTTAAAAAAAAAGAAAAAGAAAAAGAAAAAGAAAAAGATATAGAATAGGAGGTAGCAGAAGTTATTGCAAGACTCCAGGAGTAGTCTCTCTTTTTCAATAGGTAGAAAAATACAAGTTTGACCCCAAAGTGGTATATAGTACTTTGTTTTTTCCATCATTATTAAAATCATAAGGTGATATCCTTTCAAGAGGTCAAAATTAGAATTCCTCCTTTTATTATATTTGGAATCAAGAGCATTAAAAGAACTAGAGTGATCTTCTAATATCACTAATATGAAAAATTTTACAGCAAAAGAAAAAGGTCAATACTGAGATATAATTATAATTATTAGAATGGATAAAGTTTAAAAGTCTAACAATACTAAATATTTGCAAGTATTTGAAGCAACTGGGACTGTAGAATGGCATAATTTTGGAAAACAAAAATTTTCTCATATACGTAAGTACATACTTATCATACAGCAGTTACAGTAGCTCAGGTATTTAGCCAAAATAAGTAAATATTGTGTTGATGAAAAGATTTGGTTGAATTAATTTTGTTCATTATAGTCCTAATCTGAAAACAACCCAAATGTTCATCAGCACAGTAACAGATAACTAATTATAGTATGTCTAAATAATGGAATCCTACTCAGCAATAAAACAAGAAAACTACTGGCTTATGCAACAAGGGAAGGCATCTTAAAAATAATATGCTGAGTAAATGAAGTCAACTATTAAAAATATATATTATATGACTCCACTTGTGTGAAATTCTTGACAAGAAAATTCAATTTTATAATGATTAAAAGCAGATCCATTTGCTAAGGCCAGGAGTAGAAATTTGAAGCAGAGCAGATAATTATTAGAGATTATGGAAATGTCTCACATTTTGGTGTGGTGGTAGTTTCACAGATAGGTGTATTTGTCAGTACTCCTTGAATTGAAAACTATTCCCCACCAGTGGCACAGAAAAGGTGGAATAATAAGAGCAGCTCACTGCGAGGCACAGACAGCAAGACTTTCTGTACATTCTGAAGAACTGTTACTGTTGATATTGATTTTAAATAATATATAGCAAGCTTCAAATTAGCATCTGTAATTTCTTTTTAAAATATATATTAGGTCAATGCAGTCACTTCCTACCTAGTTGTTTTCATTTAAAACTCCTCTTGTTCCAATCTATCCCTTACACTGACACCAGATAGCTCCTCTGGCTAAAGATATCATTACGATTATTTCCCACATATGTCTGGTTCCTTTCTTCCCTAATTGGTAGTTTCTTGGCCCTCTGTGGTTAGACGTCATGTTACCAGTTCCGACTAACGAGTTCTGAGTAGGCGTCTGTATGGAGAGCTTCCACAGCAAAGCATTTAGTAGAGTCCTGCTTCCCTTTGCTATGATGACTTGGTGACATTCCAAACAGCAGTTACGGACATACATGCTAGGGGACAATTGGCAGAGGATTCACTGTGAGCCCTGATATAACTAGCCAGGGTGACTTGTTTAATGCTTACCAGTGGTTCTAGCATTTCCTGTGATAATTTGGATCTCATTACTTTGGCTTTTTTCTTTCTTCTTCATTAAGCTGGAGAAGGTCAGTGAGCAGGGAGGAGCACAGATCACGGGGAGAGGTCCAGGCAACATGGATTCCAACCCAGTCTGCTTGTCTATTGACAATGTGACCATGGTCAACTTACTGAAGCTCTCTTAGTCTCAATTTTCTTATCTTTAAGATGAGAATAAGAATTTGTACTTTACAGTACTATGGAGAGAATCAAATGAGTTAAAGTGTAACTATATTAGCCCAATGCCTTATATCACAGTTCTGTAATCGCCATGTCTGACCATTTGTGTCATTGGGCCACCTGGCCTGTAGACTGTGGCTTTCCAAAGCCACACCTCACATACCTAATCCATTGCCCAAGCCTAAAATCCCTAGCTCAGTTGACTGTTTTTTTTTAAAACAAATTTATATGCATAAAAAATTCAAATTGACACCATTATTATAAAACTGAGAGTTGAGTAATTTGCTAAAACTTTGTTTAGCTTCTTTTAAATCCTGAAATCACTATTTCTCTTTATGGCCACAGGAAGATATAATATTTCTTTTTTTTAAATTGAACTCTTTATTGGTACATTACATATATGCATCATGATTGCAGTACATAATGGGAATTTGTACCAGTATAAGACACAACTTAATTCTCATTTTTTCCCATAGCCCTACCCACCCTACCACCCCCCCATATACATAAACTTTGTTTCCTTTCTTTTTTGTTATAATCTCATTATTTTTCCCCCTTTACCGTATTTTACTTTGAGCATTTTCTATTTCACAATAAGGATATAATATTTCTGTATGACAAAAGGGCATATTAGTTTCTCTGATCCTTTCATTAAAATAAAAAACTATAATTATAAAATAATATTACTCAAGTGACTTAAAATTAATCTAATTCACTACTTTCATTTTTCACTGAAGAAACTGCAACCTATTTGGTTCCTGGGATTATTAGAATTAAACCCCAGATATGCTAAATCAAAGCATATTGCATTAGACTCAATACTTTAATTTTGTCTACCAAAAACTTCTCCATTGTTAATATCAATTTATTCTTTTAAAAAAACTCTTATACAAAAAGATGTGCAAAAGGTAAATACCAAAATGCCCCACTTATGGTTATTAAGTCATCAGTTCAGTTAATTATTGAGTTGATTCATTTACCCTAGCTTTCTCAGAATTCAAATTATCCATGGTTAGTTGGCCTCTCCTATGGACTCTTAGTTTTCAAAAAGTTTTTAATATATGCTTTTAATTCTAGCATGTATGTTGCATTCTTGTTGATATCTATAACTGAGGATATCAGTGGTTTAAGGATTCTCAAATTATTTACAAATAATAACAAGTACTTAGATCAATTTAAACTATTTGGATATTAGGTGTTGGATTATTCCATAAAATTCCATGCCGTTCCTTTCCTTCCCCCTTCCCTTCTTTCCTCCCTGCTTGCAATCCTTCCTTCCATCCTTTCCATCATTCCCTCCATTCTTCCTTCTTTCCTACCCTTAGGATTTACATGGCTAGGCAAAGTTCCAGAGGTCAGAAATATAGTTTTGACAAAAGCACCAAGGGACCAACCTCATCTAGTTTAGCCCTAGCAGTGAAGAGACATTAAATGTGCAATCGCAATAAAGTTGCGATGATCAGTTGTATGATCAGTGTTGAGGGGAAAATACTAAGTATGTGAACTTTTCAGTGGGCCTATTCCAGTTTGAGATTGGAAAAATTCAACAGAGAAGGAAAAAATTCTATAGTTAAAAAAAGGAAACAAAGTTTATGTATATAGGAGGTAGGGTTTGGAAGGAGGTCAGGGGAAAGGAGAAAAAAATGAGAATCAAAATGTGTCATGCACAGGGGAAAATTCCTAATGTTGAACATGATCATAATGTATATATAAAATGTACCTTTAAAGTCAATTAAGAAATAGGTACAGAGTGGTTTTAGCAGAAGAGCTTGCAGTAGCATGACTAATAAAAGTTATGTTTTCTTCATAACTTCGGCATCCTTATAATAATTATCTGATTCTTTTTGTTCTTCTCTCATTCTATCAATGCTAGTGCATGTCATCGTCCATCTGCATAGAATCTGCTCTCCCTTCTTTTCAATATTTTAGGGTCTCCACTGACATTTCGTCCTATGACATTTTATAAGAGGCAGTTGCAAATTATAGTGAAAGGAGAATGTTAATATATTTAAAAATTCTGAAGGCACACATACTAACACATTGGCTTTCTCTATCATGACTTTTATGTAACTTCTTGTTTCAAAGTAAGTGGAGAATGATGATGTAATGTGTCTGGGAAACTCTGGGTGGGGAAGATATTATATATTCAATCTGATGTACTAGCAGATGGAATTTTTGCTTGACCTTAGAATCCTCTATATTGATTCTACTTCTTTTCTGTCTTTTAATTGGCAGCTGAAAATACTGTTTCTATAGGAAACCTATCAGATATTTATTCACTTCTCTTGACAAAAGCTGTGGGTTTTGAGTTGAATTATTAACAGTCTATTGACACAATGGCAAACTACTTAAGTAAAATTATGTGGTGCTGGATTCTTTGATATTCTGTGATGTTGGATCACCCCCATTGGCTTCATAGTTGACCTTAGTTTTATACTTGGAATTCCTTTCTCCCTTTGACTTTTCTCAAGGTCTCTAATGCACTTGTCCACTGTGGGGCCAATGGTCTGTCCAACATGTCTCAGCTCACTTGTATCCTGGCACACACTCCCACTGACCAACCAAGTCTTCTGTCCTTTGTTCTCATACTGAACTCCGTGATTTCTCACCATAACTGGAAAAGAAGTTATCTCCTCTTTGATCGCTCCCTTTCCCTGTTGCATTCAAGATGTAATATAGGTGAACTTTGTTCCCTCTTAATCACTTCCCTCATATATTTAAGATCTGCTGAAAGTAATGTTCAAGTGTGAGGCTCACACTCCGAAGCTGAATTTGCATGGGTAAAGATTGAGTTTGAGTTAGTTGACATTGGAAAGGAAACTTTATTTTGGCTATTATTTAATCAGCCACACCATTTTAAACCCTTTCATCTTCCTTTCCCTTTGCATCTTGGTTAGTTCAAGGCTCTGTGGAACAATTTTACACATAGTTATCTCTTTACATCTTGGCAATGCACATAGGTTGGAATAGAATGTGGCTCAGGTGGGATTTGCTGTTTTCTTATATATTTAAGTAGGCAAGGCTTCAAGTAAGAAAGCAGAGCCACTATTCTGCACAAGAATGTTTACATGAATAATTGTTCAGATTCTCACATGTGGCTAGGCTAGTTCCTTCTTGATGGCTCTGTAAAGTCCTCTTTTTCCTGGTCATAGTCAATTTAAGCCGAGCTGGCAAGTTACCAGATTACCTCCATGAGGACTATGAATTGCTTCTTTCACTGTACAAACAGCAACCAGGCAGCCCTTAGACAGGACCAGACTTTCCAAATGTTGCCTTATGAAGAGGAGCACGTGCATTTCATTTCAAGAGCAGACTCTCTTTCCTGGGTTTTCTGAGTAAAATACTTTTATGTTGTCTTCAAATTTCCTCACCAGTAGATAAGAAACTGACAAAGGAGACCTGGGTCAGAAAGGGATCCGTGTGCTGATCCCAGCCACTGGTTCTCAGGAGCTTTATCAAGATGAGCTGTAGTTGAAGGAAATCAACAAATGGGACCTCATTCTTTTAAAAAGCTTCTGCACAGCAAAGGAAACCACCAACAGTGCAAACAGGCAACCAACAATGTGGGAAAAAATCTTTACCAGCTGTTCCTCAGATAAAGGGCTATTATCTAGAATATATAAAGAGCT
>PVIR01009821.1:0-51902 GCA_004026965.1 Petromus typicus | reverse complement strand
TGCAAAGAGATGTGTGTGGAAAATACTTACTGAAGAGCAGCATGGCATCAACTTTTCGATCCTACCCTTGGTTTGATACTTTTTTCCTCAACTGACATCTTAAAAAATTTGGCCTCTTGGCATCTTCCCAGCTGGGTCACTCATTCCCTGCACATATGTAGATGGTGGCACAGAATGCAGGATGCAGTTTGCTTGCATGAGGTAGGAGAGCGTCTGTTCCTAGGATTGGATTCTGTTCTATGATTGTTTTCTTAAACAGTCTAAGCTTGTAATTATCTCATGTAACTTGAAATGCTGCTTAGTGTTTATTAGCTGGAAGAAAAGCTAATATTATTTTCCCTTTTGCTTAGAGTATAGTTTGGCTTTTTCTGAGAAGAGCTATTTATTGCTATTACTTTTCTTATTTATTGGCTTTTTTATTAGAATTTTCAAAAAGAATTTGAGTGAAGGAAATAGAGTAGAGGCGAGATTAGATTTATTTTTCTTATTTACATGGCTGGACTTTGAGCTAGAAGTCTGGAAATATATCATAGCCAGCAATGAGTCTTTAATTTTGATGAACTCACAGAAATGTGCAGCCAAAGAATGAACTTAGAGCAATCAGTACCACTTCCAGGAACAATTTTTATCTGCATCTCTGCAGCACTGATGTTAATGTATTCAAAAATACGAAAACAAACTACTTTAAGAGTAACCAATGACTATTGCTGGCTGAGAATGATCCCACCAGATTCATTTCCTGTGCAAACTGTGTTCTAGCCTCAAATCCATCTTTATGTTAGGAGACAGGTAAATCAGAGTGAGCTACAAATAGCAAATGATATTGTTTTCCTGAAGCACATACCATGTATGGTCTCTTGGTTGTGTTCAGAGCAATTGTTTATTGCTATTTTGCTTCTTGTCCTCATCCTTCCCTAAGGTCACAGGATCCCAACGCAGCAAGGTAAAACCATGTATATGTGTGTATTTGTCTGGGTCTGAGTTTTGGTTTCTTGTGACATTGACCTTTGTTAGACCCAACATCTTGGACAATTTTGTGATGAAAGATCTCGAAAATCTCTCTACAAGTTTGTTGCTGCAAAGCAATTAGTCTCTTAAGTATCCTTTCTTTGTTGTATTCTTCTTGCAATTTAAATAACTCGCGTTTCAAAATATTGTCCTCCTCCATGAAAACTTTGACCTGCAGACTCTACTGGGTGAAACTGCCCAGGCTTTGAGCAGATAAATGCTTATTTAGGGATTTTTGATGCAGCCTCTGTTCTCATCCCTCTTGGTGTTTTCTATACTGATCTTGTTACTTGAAAACAGTCAGAGTAAATGGTATTGGTGGTTGGATTGGATGGAAATCTGTTTTTAATTGTGCTATTAGTACCCACAGATAAGGTACCATGATTTCAGTATTGATGTTAGCATTGTATTAAAGGGAGGAGCTGTGTGATTATGTCTGTCTCCTAATGCTGAAATATTTGATGTGGAGTTTAATAAGAGACAACATTTTGATCAAGATTTCTCTTTTTCCCTTAATATGGCTAATATTAAGTGTAAACTTTATTCCCATGACACTGTTTTGTTGGACAATTGATCATAAACATCCCAGACAATGTCCACCTGTAATGCCTATAGTGGGTGGAATAGTACTGGCTTAATGCTTTCCTAGTACCACCAGTCTGTAAATGAAAATGACTCTGTTTCTCCTTCTGTTGAAAGAGTCAGACATTTGCTGCTAACATAATTTCAGACTATCATGAAGAATCTATTAAAAAAACAAATTATGCTGTTTTAGCTTTTTATTATATTTGGAAGAGTGTATTCTTCCTACAGAATTTCCTGAACCTTGTAAATTTTATAATCAGAGTGCATGAAAATACTGCTAGACACAGTGACAGTCCAATGTTGAAAGATTAAAGCATGTAAGAATCTCTAACATGAGCCCAAGGTTTGGTCACCTTATTAGTTCAAATACTCGTGCCTCTGGAGTCTGCTGCTAGGTGCACAGTAAGGGTGGATAAGGCAGGACAGGATGAGGAGGGTTTGTCAAGAAAATCATTTTATTTTGAAAGAAAGATGCAGTTCTGGAGAATCTAAAGGCAAGCCTAGTTTTGTAAATAGCATCAAATATAGTGATTTTAGAAAGACTTCTTATTCCAGAAAGAAATCTGGCAATGGCTGACAGCGGCATCTCAGCAAGTAGGGTATAGATTCTGGACACTGGAAGGGTGAACCTCGGTGAGATGTGCAGCCTGAATGGAGAAGGAGGGCTGACTTTGGTTTAGAACCGTGGGCAAGCTGACATAATGATAAAACCTGCTAATTAATCCCCAAATAGGGAGCATGGATCCACTGCATGGAACATGAATTTTAAGTTGGCTAATGATTGCCAGGTATTTATAAATGTAACATAGTAGACGAAATTTGGAGATTTGCCTTTTTGAATCTTTTGTTGTTTTACTGATCTTCATGTGATTCTGGACTTCCAACTTCCCTATTGATGGCTAGTTTTGTAAGATGACGCTCTTTAACAAATATGCTCGCGGAGCAAGAGGATATGAAAGCATACACTGTTGACCACCAATCCTCTATGAAGATTCTCATTTTGAGACTCTACATGATATCAACATTGAGAAATTTAACCAGACATTTGCACTATGACATTTTAAAACATTTACTAAGCTTTTGATACTGGTACGTGTGGTGATTTTACATCATTTATATATAATCTAATAGTGGAATTTTTTCATATGAATTATAATGAATCTGAAGGGTTATTTGAGCTTCATTAGCTAGAACATTATTAAATTTGTACAGAACATAAAATGTATGGTGAGTTTTATTGCTGTCACTGGTTGATGGTTAATACGTGTTGTAGTTACTACTTAAATTCTCTATCTGTATTCAACAAAGACCTTGGGAAAGGAAAATATATAGATATGTTAAGTTTGTTATTAAAAGGACATTTTTGATGAGGAATACAGGGAAGCTCAATATATAGTGGTGCACCACTATAATCTCAGCACTGTGAGAGGCTGAGGCAGAAGAATCACAAGTTCGAGTCCCATCTCAGCAGTTTAGAGAAGCCCTGGACTCTGTCTCAAAATAATACATTTTTAAAAGGTCTGGTTGTATCTTAGTGTGGAAGGCTTGTTTTCAATCCCCATGACAAATAAAACAAAATAGGGCTGAAATATGAAGTATTTTCTGATTTAAATTAGTAATTTAGTTGTCTGTTTTATGTATGAGAAAATACAAATGTTTTTCTAATAGCTATTTAATTACTACTGCATACTTAATTATTTTTAGATTTATGTCTTCTTCATTAGAACTTTTAAAAAGACAGTTAAATAAAGAGTTGGAACTAATTGAAAGGAAAATTATTTTACCAGTTAACTCAAAAGTTAATTATTACAACTAAGTGCTTTGCTAAGCATTTAAATTTTCCATGAGCCAAATCAAATAGTAAAAATAAAATAACAGATAAATAATGTTTGAAATCAAATAAGTTCATTTTTCTGAGCACAATTCTTTTCCTCTGCTGAGATCATCAAAGAGTTTTGGTACCATAATGGATCACATTTTTTGAATCATAGTTTTTCTTACTACGTGAATCTGTTATGCAGATGATTGCTTCTTTATTCTCTTGTCTAAAATTTGAGAGTATGACCTGAAGTGATTTTTCAGTGAAAGTATATCTTTGGCTCTATGATGTAGATTTATACTTCCTGAAAAGTCTTAAGTCATTGGTGGTGGACCTTAGGTAAACGAGGAATAGGAACTACCTTTTTCTACAGCCCATCTTTCTCAAATTGTGGATAAGGTGCATCTTCTTTTGGTCTATGCCAAATTTGTAGCTCACATAGGCAGTGTTTATCACACACCATTTCTAAGGCCTTTTTGGTTCCGGAGCAAGGCAGGTGGCCAACACATGGAGAGTAGAGTTAGGGGGCAGTGAGGTACTATGCTGAGTACAAGGAAGGTCATCGGGGGCACAATCTTCTGCATTGTATTTGATAATTGTATATACTAGTGTGAGAGGCTACATGACAAGATAGATAGAAAATGTACTTCACACAAGTACACATTTTTCATATGGACAATCATTTGACTTCATTTGCTGTTGTTTTTCAAGTAATCTCATGACTTTTTGCTTAACTGAATTACATGCAAGAAATGGACAGTACAGTCATAAAGAACATAGACATTAGATAAACTACCTCTGTTTGGAGCCTAGTCCATCACCAAGATATGTGGGTTTACTTTCAATCTCTCTCTCTCTCTCTCTAGTAGAATTAATACAGTGTCTACTTCATAAGGGTGTTACAACAATTAATACATGTAAGACACTCAGGACATTGCCTGTCACATATAAGGTCTATAGAAGTATTTTCTGTTATTGCTACATTTGATAAATTTCACCTCTCCTGCTAAAAACCAAGTCAAGGAAGTCTATAGAGAAACTTTTATAAGACGAGAGCACAGATATACATGGATACTAGAAGACCTGGATTCTCATCTGGGTTCTGTATGACTTCCATATTATCTTCTCCCAGGCAAAGAAGTGTTTGGTCCAGAATGAAGGACTATATTAAGTACTGAGTTTGCAGCTTTCCCCAGAGTTCATCTGGAACAGAAATAATAATTAATGAGATTTCATTGGGATTATCATTTTAATAAAGTAGAGTTATAGATCCTACAATCACAGAGCTGTGATTTTAAAAATTTCAAATGGTGAGTTCTTGTGATTTACTCCATGATGAAAATTTTTCAAGCTTTTCACTTCTCATTAATTAATACATCATCCTGGCATTTTCATGATTTGACCATCACTTGAGATTATTAGTGGTCATCATTTACCTTCTTCATCTTATTCACTATAATAGAATAGGAAGGGCTGCATATCAATTACTTTCTGTATTCGTAGCTTTTAAAGCAGAAACAAGTAAATACTAAAGACTAAATTGATTTTTGCTCAGGCCAAATAACATTTCTTCTACTGAGTAGCTTAGCTTCATAATTTTATAATTTCTCATTTTAGAGTTATTCTTTCTTCACAGTTTATACCTTGTTAATTTAGCTTTTTTTATGGTATAGAATGAATTTCATCCACTGGAGCCTGCTGGAAAAATTGTTTCAACCTAGCTAGGTTTTATTGCTTTAAATCAACATAGTTGTAAATTTGCTTATCCCAGGGGAAAAATACTCATCCCCAAATGTTTCATATATGATACTGCAAGGAGAAAACATACACTTATAGCATACAATACACCTAAACTTCATCTTCTTTTGGATTTTCACCGAAGTCCATGTCCCTCAGGTATTGAAAGTAAAATAAAGAAACTTCCACACTGTACTAGTTTTGCTGCTTTTCAGAGTTAGTAATAACGTTTGTAATTTTTCTGATTGTGACCACAAACGATGTGGGTTCATAGAGTTTTGCATTTATTCATTCAAAATTTCTTAAGCACCTATTATCTCACAGCAAAGGAAGAGCCACGGTTCCTATCTTCCGATATTTTTCTTCTAGGAAATGCCATATACATTTTTTTTAATTTAGGAAGCATTCATTACTAAATAAAATCATAATCTTATTGTTTCTTATATTAGTCACTAATTTACAATTGAAAACTGGCAAGCAGGGCAAAATTAATTCAAGTGAAGTAAGATTCTCTTTATCTAGAGTAAGATGCTCTTTATTTGGATTTTTTTTCCCTTTAATGAGTTTATTGGTGCATTTTAGATACACAGTATGATCACATTCAACATTGAGAATTTGTACCTGCACCTCATGTATCTTGATTCTCATTTTTTCCTGTTTCCCTGCCCTCCTTTCTTATGATTTTAACCTGCCTTAGTCTGAGGGGCTTGCTATGGAAATGCAGCTTTCAATACCACTTTCCCTCCTTCATCTTTGTCCCTATAGATAGATGTCCCATTCAGTCTTACATATTTCATTCTATTTGGTAGTAATACTGTGGTTCAACATTATATTATACATAGTGACTGTGCTCAAGATACCAAGTGGTAATATTTGAAATTGACATAACATTATTAAACTATTGAAGGTTTTATTTATTTATTTTTTTTTTTAGAGTTCCTCTTAGCTGGGCGAGGTGGGGTCACTTGTCTTCGTGGCACTCAGGAGTGCTGGGTTGGTTCAAGGCCAACTTGGATGACGTACCAAGATGCTGTCCAAAAGAAAAAAGAAAAAATAAAAGATAATCCTGGAGACTTCTATCTTCTTAGATTATAGCTTGCTTCCTTGTTCGTTTTAAAGGGAGAAGCATTACAAAAACCTTTTCAAGCCTTGGAAAAACAAAGGAAAAAAAAACCAAGCAAATGGTTTCCTTGTCATGAAAGACTGGTCTTCCCAATTTAAAATTTCTTCTTGTTTCCGGTCTCAGGATAAACTATTTTCTTTTCTCCATCCAGAAACAAAGAACAGTTATAACTTATTATTCTTATTTTAGTATTTTTCTCATAGACGATAACTGCTGAAGAACTAAACATAGTTTTTTATTCTAGGCTTTCTACTATACTTCCCGACGGCAGGGGTTAGAAGCTTGACCTACTCTCAGATTAGTATTGGCTGTTTCAGTGTGAACTTCAGTTATACAAACTCAAGCATGCTGAGGTATAGAATGCTTCCTTCTGTTCAGTGCAGGTGACTTATCACAAGTCTGCTTTATGACCACATTCGGCCTAGAAAAGATTTACAGTGATTCTGTGTAGGATGAGAGCCAATAACACTTGATTGCTTTGGGCAATGACAACTTCTTGCCTGAGGGAAAATTCAAATTTTGAAACCAACCTTAGTTTTCTTAACCTTATGTTGTAACCTTGGAATAATTTAAAGACTAAAGTCCGGGTTGGAGGTATAAATATGTTTATCTAAGACCCTGTAGCAGCTTAAGCAGGTCTGGGTAAGGGGAGAAATTATTTTTAAAAGATGCTTTCAAGATTTTCTGTTCCTAAAATATGTAAAAAAAAAAATCTATCTTCACTGTGCTTAGACAAACTAATAGGCAACAAACATGAAATAATTCTTTTTTTGCCTTTTCATGCAAGATATCATTTTATCATCTAAAATCTTTCTAGTTTAGTTTTCTGGGTTTATTTTTTAATCTTATGATAAAATTTCCCAGTGAGAAAATTAAATTATATACCCAGAAACAATTCTCAAAAGACAAAACACTGGAAAGAAATAGTGTTACAGAGTTCTGGAGAGAAGATTCCCTAGGGAACCTTACAGGAAATTCAAGACAGGGCTAGGCCTGCTTCTTCTTTGTGAAATATAAGTGTTTCCACTTCTAGATCACTGTTTTTGCATCAATACAAAATATGTTCTCAAATGAGTCTGATTATCTCTCCTGTCGTATTTATTACTGTGGATTTCTAAGTGCCAGATAAGAAAAATGAGTGATCTTTGCCTAGGGAATTTATTTTTAAAGAAGGTTGCTTGATAACTTGTCAGTTTCTTGATGTGCTTTGTCATGCATTGTGCATAGTTTCAGCTGCTAAGAGGATTCTGGGTACTTTGATCTGTTGTGCAAGTTGTCACCCTCACTTCTGGAGCTTACGTGGCCCCTTGTTGCTTGTTGTCTTCAAGCATGCTGTCATTATGTGTCTTCTGTGATTTCCTGATCATATTGATGTATCTTCTTTGCAATCAGTAGAACACTGATTCTTTCTGACTCTTTTTTTTTTTTTGGTGAAAGTACAGAGTCATTCCCTAAGCTAGAATGTTATCATATTCTTCTGAATAAACTCTTCTCATAAGAGGAGTGGGTCAAGCTGAATGAGAAAGTTCCATTGTTTGTTCTGGAGATAGAAGGAAAGTAAAAGATTGTTGGGTCTAAAAGGAAGAATCAAATGTTGCTCATCAATTTTAAGTAACGCCTGAAGAGCAGACAGAGGGTCTTCTTTCAGTTCTTCTGAAACCGTGTTGTACCAACAGTATGGTTTTGTGTGTCTGTGTGGTTTTGTTTTTTGTTTTGTTTTTGACTTCACAGGAAGAGGTTTAAACATGAAGGCAAACCTTTTAGATGTTAGCATGGCTACATATGAAGCAAAGCTGCCTCTTCTTTTCTTTTTCTGCTTCCATTTAGGCCTATCACATAATTTAAGAAAAAATTTAACCACAGGAGCTCTAACTATAGTGTGAAAAAAAAACCCTGATCAATTTTGTTTTCGCAGCACGATATTATCAAAGATTTAAGAAACAAATTTGCCAGCCTCGGCGAGAACTCTCTGGTAACAGCATAAATGTCTGTGTTGGTTGCTTTTGATTTAAAGGTTTCTTTTTTTCATTTGTTTGAGCCCATTTCTTTCCCCCCCTCCTTTTAGTTTCCTTTATTTTTCATATTCTGTAACTAGCAAGCCTTCATTTTTTAAACCTCTTCCATCTTCCAGTGTCTATTTTCCGTACTTTGGATGGAAAGTTTACGGCAGCAAAGCTGTCTCTCTGGCTACCTCTGCTGCAGCTCCTACTGCTCTTAGGTCATATATGTTTTGGCCGTTGTGTTAACGGACATGATACTAATTGAGCGTTTCATGTCCCATTGACTAAGCTTCTCTACCACGCCATTTGATGGACGCGCTATCATAGGGCTCTATGCAACTTTCATTCTGCAACTTATACTGCTTAGTTCTGTCTCAATCCTCCAGCGAACTGGATTGCTCCAGTGAATGGTCATACCAGTCTTGAACTTGCTGTGCCTTTATATTTTATTTTTATCTCCTTCTTTATGTTTGCAGTGGTAGCTTAAGTGGAAAAGAACAAACTCCAGCCATTGCTCCTAGCGGCACCATGCGATCTTGTTTGTAACCACCAGAGAATACAAAATATAAAGGCACATGGCTTCTCTTATTCTTTGGGGATGACTGGGGAGATCTGTATCATGAGTCCACTATTCAGTTGAAGCCTACGTTTTTTATCCATATTAGTTTTCAATTTTGCTTAAACTCCAAGACATCTCAGTTCATGTTTTTCTGTGATTCAGTGATAATTTGCTGAGCAGTATCAAGTTATGGCCATGACATGGGAGATTATAAAAAATATGACCAACCCATGCACAATGTACAAATCGGAACGTACACATTTCATTGATGAAGTACAAAACTGATATAGGCTTTGGACTAATCAATTTCAATTGAGAAAAAAAAAATCCATCCTGGAAAACCAGTACCAAAAGTCTATCAAGAAAAATATAAAGGAAAAAAAAATGGAAGAGTTGAATATGTGACTGTTTGATAACATTGTTGGTGTTGAAATGGTCCATAATGTTGTCATAGAGCCCATACATGAAGAGATGACTAAAAATATAGTGAGCTGCTGTGCTTTCTGATCTCCACAACATAAATGGTTGGGATTTGTGTTCAGGAGAAAGAAATGGAAAAACAAAAGCTTCTCTACCAGCAAGCGAGGCTGCATGACCGCGGGGCTGCGGAGATGGTGCTACAGACCATCAGCGCCAGCAAAGGTGAGGCTGTCCGTGTCCCCCAGGAGGTACCTTCTGGGGTCCCCACCCTGCTTGCCAAATACTTCTCGTGTCCATCCTGCTGATCCTGTTATCCCTGAATTTCTGACTACCCTTGTACCAGATGACTTTTGAACACCACACATCGTCACTCACACAGTCCAGTGTTAGTTCTTGCACTCCTGTTACAAGACTTATTTTATGCACAGTGTTTAAATTTTGGAAACTTCCCTACAACTAAACTGTAGCCAACTGGCCATATAAATCAGGAGTTTGAAAGCTTCCTTTGGAAGGCCGCAGAGCATTTTGTTTCATTTTGCTGGGTCCTGTGGTCTTGAACTCTTCAGTTCTGTCATCAGGACATGAAAACAGCCAGAGGAAATGAGGACATGGTACACCTGTGTACTGATAAAGCTTAATCTACACACCCAGCTTGGAGCTGTACTTACCCCTCAAATGATTTTTTCCTGACCCTTGATTTAAATATTTAACCATTTTAAGTGAATTTTTTTTAAACAATGAAGGTACATCACCTGTTTCACTATCTAGCCATTTCAAGATGGGCTTTCCTACCTTAATAATATCCCTTCTTTATGAAAACATTTTTAATATCATTTTTTGTGAATTAGAAAAATAATGTTGGTACACTCCGTTATTAAGTAACCCTTCGCCTCAAGTGTAGGGATTATTTTTATTTCTAAGTAAAGACGAATGATGTAAAAATAAAGCATAATATACTAAATGGCACACAACTGGTTGGACTTTGAAATGTTATTATCTGAATAAGTTAAAATGGAAAATCGACATACTAATAAAGCTAAACTATGCACCTATTAAAAGTGATTGATGAAAATAAAATATTTTTCAAAGAAGTAGAGTTTTCCTTAAAGGTTTAAATAGTCAATATTTATTTTAGTATTTTAATAAATATGGTTACTTTTGAATTTTAATAATTTTAGGTCTTAGTATTTCAAAATAGGGGGATTCTTCCTATTTTTCTCTGTCTTCATGTAGTTTAACTTCTTGGGTATACTTTAAAGAATATAATAAAGTTATTGATAGTAAAATATGCATAGTTAATGTTTTAGTAATTATTGTATATAAAACAGTCTGTCTCCTTGCACAATTACATAGAATTGTAATAGTTAACTTTAAGGTATATCTTTGAGGAATGCTATTTTTTAATATTTTAAAGGTGAAACTGGACCAATGGTTGCTGCTACTTTGAAACTTGGAATTGCTATTTTGAATGGTGGGAATTCTACTGTACAGCAGGTAATATCTTTTAAGAAATTTACACAATGTACCTTTCAAATGAATAGGAAAGGAAGTATAATTTTTCTTTATGTAAAATGTGTCTATTTTAATTGACCATAATATTCAAGAGAAACAAAGGAAGGAAAAAGTAACTATGTTATAGTGTTAGCAGCCCAAATAGAAAATGATTTCCCAGATATTCAAAATATTAGTCTAAATGTGTTTTTTTACTATGGTTTTTATATTGATTTTTATATTGAGGCAGGAACCATTTTCTGACCATCTATATGGTAAACTGTAGAGATGTCCTTATGGAAACTGGCAGGATGACCAGCTTGCTCTCTTTCCACAGTGATTACATTACTTGTCTTAAAAAATCAGTAATTAATTTCATTTTTCTTAGATAAGTAAGTTGTCATCCTCTCAAATGACCATGTATTTTACATGTCTTTGTATACATATATATACGTGTGAATATGTGTTTATATATATATATATATATATATATATATGTGTGTGTGTGTGTGTGTGTGTGCATTTTGTGTTAGTATATATGTGTTTATATACTGTGTGTGTATCCTTTGCATATTTAATTTATATTACACTTGACGGATTTCTGAAACTATTACAAAAATATTTTTAGGTTGCTTTGCGTATTTAGAATTTCCCTGATGATAGGAATTATTTTGTTCCGCTAAAGACTGGGAGAAGCTGGACATGGTGACTCACACCTGAATCTTCAGCAGTCTGGGACGTGGAGGCGGGGTTGAAAGGTCTAGCCCAGCCTGAGATAGTGACACTCTGCCTCAAAGTAAAATCTGAAAAAGGCAGGGAATGTAGCTCATTGTGAATGCTCTGACTTTCCCAATATCACACTGCACACATACACACACACACACACTCTATCTCTCTCTCTGTCTGACTCACTCTCATTCAGAGAGAAGCAGGTCTTTATTTCCTTAAAGCCTTTGAGTAAGGCTCTGACATCCTGCACATACAGAGGCTCCTGAGTAGTGTCACTCCGAACTGAGTAGATAAGTGAAAATGCATTTGCTGCACCCCTGTGATAGGATATCACAGCCCAGCAACATCCCACACCGTCGACCAGAGGCTGTTTTCTCTTGGGAGCATGTGGTTAATGGACATGTGACTCACTCCAGCCACAGCATCAGGAAAGAGTATCATATGTGTATTGCCAACAAGGAAAGGATCAAATTGCAAACTCAAAGCATGATTTGTACAGATGGGTATCATGGTTTTACCAGCCTAAAGCTAAAAAACCATAGCTAAAGTCACATGTTGTTTTTAGCATTTTTTTAATGTTTGAGTTTAACCAAGATATTAATTGCAGATACTGGGCATCATTCTGAGAACAGAAGAGAAAAATTTCATAGAACACTGACTCCTACCATGCTTTAGACTCAGAGACCATGAGAGTAGAGTCTGGGTGCCTCTCTGCCATGTCCACAGAAAGTAGTCTCGACTCTGTCTGTAATGCCATCTGCTGAGATATCTGTGGATAGTAGCCATGTGAACCTTCCTCTTGGTTTACTTGTATAAGTGTCTGCATCTGTAAAGGCTTAGAGAGAGAGAGAGAGAGAGGAAAACAATTTTTGTCTGACTCCCCCAAGCCCGCTGATACTGATGGTGCTCACTGTGGTACAGAAACAGCTCCCTCATTGCAGCTGCATTTGTTGCTTGCTCTACCCAGACATGTGCAGACAGTTTTTCTTACACGTGCTCACCATCCTTCATGATAGTATTTTTTTTTTTTTTTTGGATTTTTTGAGACAGGGTCTCGCTTTGTAGTTCAGGCTGGCCCTGAGCTCAGCCTCAAACTCATCACAGCAATTTTCTGCCTCTGCCTCTTGAGTGCTGGGATTACAGGCATGAGCCACCACGCCTGGCACTGTGGTATGTGGTACTGGTTGCTGCTGGGCATGAGTCTTCACACCCAGTATAGGTATGTGGTTACCAGGGATCGAACCCGGGTCCTTGCACTTGCAAGACAGGTGCCGGAACCATTGAGCTAAATCCCCGGCCCCATGATAGTATTGGTATTCTCTGGGTATACTTTTTACCTTTGCTTCAAAATACAGAGCGTATTTTGGTAGCATATTATTTAGCAAAAAGCCATGGTGATGTCCATATGGCTGGTTAATCTGTTTCTGCAGAAAATGCTTGACTACCTTAAGGAGAAGAAGGATGTGGGTTTCTTCCAGAGCCTGGCTGGCCTGATGCAGTCCTGCAGGTAAGACCCCGGGCTGCCTTCTGTGGATTTCAAAGGGTTTTCTTTACACTGTGGATGATGATTGCGCAAAGGAAGAATTTTGATCATGGAAGACACTCTAAAATGAGACAATGGGCATTGTCTTTATTTCTCTTTTGCTTTTAGCATGTTACTAATGTTCTAAATGCCAATCTAGTATTGTAAATGTCTTCAAACAAAGTCTTCCCTGTGCCAAAAGTAGGACCTTAAAAAGTTCAAATATATATTCTGTATACTTGAAAAGGAGTACTGTATGATTTTTTTTAAAGAGAAAAAAGTTCTATTGACTTTTATTTGGGACCTCGTGAAGCATTTCTCGTTTTTTTTTGGATAAGTAACTCTTAACTACTAATTTGTTGATCATCGTTCTGTTTTTCCATATTTAAAGTCATTCAGGCAGTATGTTTGTAAGAGTAAGAGTTTGTAAGAGTCATTCAGGCAGTATGTTAGTGTAATGAAAGCTATTTGAACTGTAGGAGCATGACTGCTATGATTATAGTCTTGCCTGTCTCTGACTTTGAAGTGTTCTTCCCAAGGTGACACCTGTGAACTTTGCATTTGACTTTCACGTGGATCATTTCAGTGTTGCCCCTGGAAAGAGGCTGATCTACTATTAGGAAACTGTTGTGGTCAGGAAATCTGGATTAGGAAATGGTCTTCACGTTTGTGAACATGATGCTCACATTTTCAGACACATGCTATTCAGCCATTTGCTGTTCTGCATGAAATCATCCTATTTGTCCTATAAACCTTTTTCTCATTGTTGCAGTGTCCTTGACCTAAATGCATTTGAGCGGCAAAACAAAGCAGAAGGACTTGGGATGGTGACAGAGGAAGGATCAGGTATTAATTACTTACATTAAAAGTGTTCCCTGCCCCCTTCTTCCCTAAGATAAGTCCATGGTCATTTACCCTTTCAAGCAGGGCAATACATAGTTGTTTTAAAACTGATGAATTTAGACCCAGTTAAATGTTAACAACTGTACCCTCTCCAGGTCACAACCCAAAACTGACTTTGTGTTTTGGTCATTAGCTTTTTTCATGCCAGCCTACTTTCAGCATTCTTTCCTTGGCTGGGGTTTTAAAAAGTGCTAAAGGTCTAAGAAGAAATAAAGACTCCTTGCTAGAGAATTAGAAGTTAAATCACGTTGCACAAATGTGAACCAAAGTAAAGGGTACTTGACTTTCTTGGGCTGCTTTTGCAAGATGCAGAGCTCAGATTTTTCTGTTCTGAGGTTGTAATTTGACCAGATCCTTCAATCCACCACTGGTCCTTCATCCTGCATTTCTGCACACTGACCTTCCTCACTTACTCACCCAGTATCTTTGTGACTTAGGATTGTTTGATGAAAAATGTTCAAGGAGTTTTTTGCTGTTAAATAATTTGAATCACTTTGTTTACATGTGGGCACAAGTAATGATTTATTCTATCTTAGAATTTTTCTCTCTGTAAACAGATGTGAGTATAAACTAGAAAGTTTAGTACATACTGTATTGAAAGCATAAATAATGCTCCTCATTCATTTTAGGGATATTAGCAAAAAATTGTCTTCAGTAGTTTTTGTTGTAATTGGTTTATTTTCTTATGTCTGATTTTACTACTTTTTGTCAGGCCCATGTGTTTGTTTTTGTTTGGTCTGGTTTGGGCTTGTCATCTTGTCAGTCTATATAATAGTTTTGGAACATTGGGTCTTTCATTGGACTAAACTCATTTGAAAAACTAAATTTTCTCCCTTTTTTAATCTTCACTGGCTGCTCTGAAAAAATTTTGAATTGAATAATGTTTTTACTTAGGTATTGTTGTTCTCACAAAAAGGGGAAAAAACTCCTTATTTGTTGTTGTGTTTTAAAATGTGTGACACATACTCTGACACTTCTGGCAGTAAGTGACTCCTGTGTGACTTTATTATCTGAGTGATGTTTGAATACATAGGTCTAATCATCCAATGCAGATCCTATGGTTACTTAAGTAACTTAGCTTCCTTCAAGAAAAATTGCCAGCACCACTGTAACTAAGTATAAGTTACTTAGGTTATCTGGCTGACATACAGTTCTGTCTAGAGAACGTGGAGAACCCAGAGCCACTGCAAGACTCAGGACAAGTCACATGTTTGGTCCCGCCCACTCTGAGGATCCAGAGCATTTCAAGCTATAAAATGCCCAAGGCTAAATAAATTCTCTGTGTAGACTCTTATTGCGCCATCCTAGAACTGGAAATCTATTTCACTTTCCCCTCTAGTTGTTACCTGATGTTCCAAGTGTCTGAACAAAGTACCAGTACTAGTTCTTAGTGTTTATTTCAGTTCCCATAAGGCAATGAAAGCCAGCCTCCTAGCCTTTGTTGACCCAAATGTATGTTAGAATAGAGATTTTTGACTCCCAAACAGTGTTTTCAAGAATGACCATTCTAATGTGAGAATTATTTACCTCTCTCAATAGGATGCTGTTGCTTTAATTTGTGGATTCTTTTTCAACACACATAAAAATAATTACCCAAAATGCTTAACACATTTTGTATTTTATTTTCTTCCAAGTAGCAAAACAAAAACAAAATCTCAACTTTTTTCTTTTTCCCATTTCCTTTCTTTCGACTACTCTAAATGTACTACCCTCCTTTCTCAGTCATCACTCATGAGCGTGGTAATTATTAACAATGAACTGTCTTTTGTTTATCTGCTCTTTTATTTGTGATTAGCTTTGTGTACAGACTTGATACTGATAGTTTTTGTGCATTGTTTTTCTTTTTGTGGTCTGTTTTCATAAGTAGATTATTTAATTTCTACCATGCATCCTGTTATTTTTAAAACTTATATACCCCGCTTTTCTTTGTCCTTTTTTCTGTTTTCTGTGAGGATGTACATCTATTAATATATGAGATATGCAGGGGCCACAAGTATTTAAATTATATTTGTGGATTTTTTTGTTGAATTTCTTTTGTTTACAAAAGTTCCTGGTGGTCCCAGCATTTGCAGCTGTTGTGTGAATGAAGAAAGCCTAGAGTGCCTGTCCTCGTCCCTGTGGTGTCTCTGTCTTTATGTGGCTTTATGGCTGCCCTGAGGGTGCATGGCAATCAGTGACAGATCCCACGTGACCTGTCACCGGCTAAGTGTGCTCTTCTGGCTGCCTTTCCCGTATTGATTTTTCTCTATTCTTTTGAAAATATCACTGATTAAAAGTCCTTCCGCATAGAAGGGAATTCTCATTCTTCGGAGTGAATTAAAACAGCAGCTAGAAATTGTAGCAGCTCTTTTCGCTAAATTAATATAGCCACACAAAATGACAGTATTTCCAGGTAGCTTCTAAAACATACAGTCGGCAACAATAATAAAGAAAGGATGAGATCTGTGAATAGGGCCGAGTAGGTCAACAAGGCCTTCAGGATTAAATTGTGCTTTCTGAATGCAGGCAATCGGGAAACCTGTTAGGTGAACATGCACAGTATAACTCATTAGCTCTATTGATATTATACCCTCTGTCACATTGCTTTAAAGACACCTAAACTGACACTCTTTAGGCATATATTAAAAGTTTCTGTTAGGAGGTAATTCTTCTACTTAAAATTCTATAATAATTAAGAAACGCACATATCTACAGAGAAAGCTAACTGGTCACCCCTCTTGGAAGGCATGAAGAAAGAAGAGCCAACATTTGTTACTAATACATATACTTTCTTCACATGCTCAGAGAGCATAGGCCTAGCATGGAGGAAATAATCTGCTGGATCTGTCTCCGTCTTTAACCACTGTCTTTATTAGGCTGACTCTCTGAGAGATGAGGGTGATATGGCAGTAAATGACATGGCCATGGAAAATGTCTGAACTTAGGTGCAAGAATTTTTGATACTGACAATCATCCAGTCAGTTGACTATGGCCTGGATTTTATAGACAAGGAGATGGAGGTTATGTGGCTTGCCCAATTTGTACAGCTAAGTGGCAGGGCAAGCTGGATATCCACATATCCTGCCTCCTACTGTTTGCTGAGTCCCCGACCCCAACCTCTGTACTTCCATGTTTTCATGGTTGGTTTCATATCCAGCACTGTGGATAGTACTGTTTGCCCTATAGTTTATTATTTTTCACCCCCTTCCAGGACAGGAATCTGTTGCCAGTTTTTTTTTTTTTCCCATTTACTGTTGAAGTTTCAAAATTACTTCTCAGTTTTTTATGATTACAAATGTTTTTCATAACCTCAATAATGGCATTGAGATACCATTAGGACTATGTATTTGTATTTCCTTAAGGTATGTATGTCAAGCTTTCAGACTAATGATTTATATTCTTTTTTTCTACTGCTGTTATTATCGTGTAAGTTTGGCCTGTGTCTCTCTCTCTCCTAAATTTTCCCTTTTTCAATAAAAGCCTGGTCCTCCACTGGTTAAAAAACTTTCTCCAGCAGATGTGTTTGGTGGATTTGTGATGTGCTCAGTGTTGTCTTCTCTGTATAGTTTGTATTCATATAGGGCTTTAAGAATGATACAATGAAATCCAAAGACCTATATGAATATTTAAATTTCCATTCCATCCTTGGATTTTTTGTTTTTGTTAGAACCATTTAGTTAGCCTCATTACCAGATCATTATGAACTTGAAAGTGCAATTTTCCTTCTTTAAAAGCTCTTAGACTGTAGTGGAAGATACCACATTTTATATTTCTGAATATTCATTCAGTGACAGTCCAGCCTCCATGGGCAAGGCAAAATCTTGAAGTTAATTTGAATCCGTAAATTGATTTTTATTTTTAAAATCTTATCTAAAATACTAGCTATAAGTCAGCATTCTCCCAATTTCCATCCATATCGGATAAAGTGTTACACCAATGTTTATTAACATATGGATAGTGACTTTATCAAATCTATTTGAAATTGAAACAATTAAAATTAAATTTTGATTAATTCTTAAGTATTGGCTACCCCAACTTCTTGTTACAGCTTTTATTGCTTTGTTATTGATTGGCTCTCTCTCTGTCCCAGGATTTTTCAGAATACTTTCATAAGTCTATTTGAGTATTCTTTCTACATTATTCTGCCATTCTATGGATAAACTCTTTAAAGAAAGTCTGTGATACTGGATACTGGCACCAAATAAATTTTCTAAATGTCTTTACACAATGTTTAAACTTTGATGCCACCATTTAACTCTAAGTGGCTGATATGGACTAGGTTGTCTCGTTGGCACTGGCAGTGACTTTGGAGCTTCATGAGTAGACAGATTTATAAACCCTGACTTCAGAGCAATGCGCGATGTGTGCAAGTTCTCTCGCATAGGGCACACCTGTGCTGGTGTGCAGGTAGCTAAATGTGTGGAAGCACTTAGCTGCTAGAAGTGTACCTAGCACAGTGTAATAGAGATAACATTTGATCTGAAGTAGCTGTCCATGCCTTTGGTGGATAAGGAAAGCAAAGACTTTCTGATGGGAGGAAGCACCAAATGTAGAAGTTCAAGATAGAAAACATGACAGATATCAGTGACTAATGTGATAGTTGAGAGGAGATGATCAAACTAGAAGGTAGCAAGACAGTTGGTAAGAGGCCATAGAGGATTTTGTTTGTCCTGCCAAGAGTTTTATACTTTTTCCCTGGGGCCATGGACAGCCCTTAAGTGTGTAACACTTAAATGATATTATGTATGATTTAAATAATCCACCTGGAATTAATGTCCTACCATCCACCATTGAGAGAATGTTTCTGATAGACTATTCTGATATTGAAGCACACAGATCTCTCATTTGTCTGTTGTGCTTCTGCAGTAAAGAGAGTGTGAGTCCTCCAGTGGGGGTGACCAACATTATTGCCTTCATGACAGAGGGGGAGCTCTGAGGTTGCCAAAGGACATTTTGAATAAGTGTAGTTAAAGAGGCCCATGTGTTTTTCAAGCAATCATTATCACCGCATTGGTGCTTTTGAAAAATAATTCCTGGGGGACCCTGTGGAAGCTAACACGGTAGCCTGAAGGCAGGGAGGCCAGTCAGATTGCTGGTGCCTGCAAGGATGGAGGGCAGGAAGGATTCCACACACGGTGGTGACAGTTGAGAGGCTTTCCAAGTCACACTGGAAAGCAAAGAGGTTATTCCAATGCAGGGGCTTCCATTCCTTAAGTAATAGAATGTACTTTAATCTAGTTATCCTTGGCAAATGCCTCATTTATGTCATGTAGTGGTCATTTTTGTTTTCTTGGGAAATAGGAATGCATTGTTTACAATATGTCAATTTGTTAACTGTCTTTCAATGAATGTACTCTGGACTTTACAGATTGTCTTACCAACAGCCCATTGAAATAGTATATTTCAGAAATTGAGGTTAACTGACCTATGTCTTTACGGAAAAGAAACTTTGCACTCATTTTTTTTGTGTGTGCTTTGCAGACTTCAAGGCAATTTTACTCGCTTGAATTAATATGATCCTATCAATAGTCTGTGAAGTAAGGAGGTCAGAGCTTTATTAATTGCCACAACAGAATGATGAAACCCGGGGTCAGAGAGCTGAATTGACTCTCCCAGCATTGTATATTAATAAGTGGCATTTTTTTTGCTTTCCAAAACTTATATAAATGAATATGATTTTAAAAAGAAAACATATGATGATTTTTGATCAAATATTTTATTGATTATTGATGCTGCCTTTACAAAGTTTAGACTCCAGGGAACAGTAGATTTAGGAAGACCACATAATACTGAAATTATCTCTTTACTGCCTCACTCCTCCACTGGGTCTGTGTACTTCTGTAGTTCAGAGACTGTTCACTTCTCAAGCTGCTGGCGTAGAGGATACACTCAGTGGACACTTATTGAAGTTCACTAGAATTAGATCTTTTACCTGTGAAGAGCTGTATGTCATCAAATTACCTCTCTCTAGTTACACAAATGGGATTACATTTCTCCAGTATATAGGATTATCGTAAACCCCCAATGAAGTGATGATATATGTAGCACAGTAGTTCACTGTAGTCTCTAAATGCTTTGAATCTACTTTTCAAAATTTATTTTTGTCAGCTGAATTGTAATATGGCTAAAGAATCATAATTTAGCCATTTAAGTAGTGATATTAAAATTGCCTATTGACAAACTGTCTTAGTTTATACCATCTAAAAATATTTTTACTATTCTTTAGTTTTACCATTGCTCAAAATAGACTGCTTAGGTTCTTGAAAGGTCAGTAATCAGAGTGATCTCCTCCACAGTAGTGGAGACTTCTGAGTTATATTTAACAATAAATTATAGAGTGTCCTTTGGTGTGACTCAGACTTATATTTTACGCATTCACCCTTTTATCTTTGCATTATGAGAGATACTCATATGACAAGAGCTCACAATAGTGGGAACATTAATTAGTCTTTTGAAGTCTTTATCATTTTAAAACATCCATACCAGGTAATATTACTTATGCCATTAAATTTTATTAGTAAGTATTAACAGGTACTAACCAACAACATTATCAGTCAAAGCTTTATTTAGAGAATAGGCTAAAAACTTCAAATGGTGTCCATGAGTATGTTCTAAGTAATTACTGGACACACACAGACACACACACACACACACAAATGTGATATGATATTTTCCCATTAGCTGGACAAACCAATTATGAGTAGAAAATTGGGCTTTAAGAGTATGTTAACTTTATTGGATCTCTAAACAAGGGCTTACTGTTAGCTTAAATAAGATCTACCAAGCATTATATATGATATATGATATTTATGATATAGATATTTACCTATTAGCTAGACAAACCAATTATGAAGATTTGGCTTTTAATACTATGTTAACTTTATTAGATCTCTAAACTAGGGCTTACTGTTAGCTTATATAAGATCTACCAGGCATTATTTCCAAGTGAAAACTTATCTTTGTGAATATTTTGGTCCATTAAAGCTAAGAGCTTTCAGAAAATATAAACACAGTTAATAAATATAGTGAGATGATTATATTCATAACATAGGTGTGTCATTTGCACCTTGTTTTGGTGTCACCATTGCTGCTATCGCCTTTTCACAGTTTATACCACTGATTGTGACGAGCCAGCTATGGTCCACATATTACCCTCATTTATAGAAGAGAGAGCCAAAGCTCAAAGCACGTTATTCATCATAAGCTACAATATGGAAATAATTCTACCTGTCTTCCAGTATGAGACATCTCATGCAGCTATTACAAATAATATTTTAAGGATGTAAGAGCACTTTCAACTACATGATACAGCATTTCGTTATTTGTTATTAATCTCAGTTCCCATCTTCCAGTGGAATTTCTGTTGCATACATCACGAAGTAGACCGTTGCTCCTGGACCTTCTGCAGACATAAAGCCATCCTCCATCTCTGTTACTGGACCACTTCCTTGCAGCATGGGCAGTGGCAGCATTTTAATCTGATAGTATCATTAAGCACTAGGACCTCAGTTCACAGCTGCTGTCACCTGATGGTAAATGAAGGCTGGACAAATCCCCTTTGCTCACTTTCCCCTCCCTGTTGTTCTGCTGTGTGCACTGTGTCTTTGCAAGTGAAGTTCCTTCTGTGTTTCAGGTTACATTAAAAAAAAGAATAGTATGTGTGCCCGTAGGAAGTAAAATCTTATGTTAAAAGCCACTTTGCCTTGTGCAGAGCATCTTTAGACACACAGGTAGACTATGTATTTGTCTCAGTGTTAACTTTCCTAAATGTTTTCTACACAAGTTATTTCACATTGGATATACATATGAATGTTAAAAGGATGTACATGGTTTATTGATTCAATTTTTTGGAAAAATTTTTGTGGATGTGCTCACAGGGAAAGAATCAATAATCCAGTATAATTAATCCATTAAAATATTTTGATTTAAATATCATTTTAGCAGTGTCTTCTGGTTTAAATGGCTTGTGAAAATGATTCTAAGAGTCATCAGTGAAGAGTTTTCCTTTCTTTCTTAACCTGTCATGAATTTACACACTGAGGAATGGACTTATCAGCCATGTATGGAGATGCAAAGCAATGTGCCCTTCACCTTTGAACTTGCCACAATGTCTGATTTGGATACTTGGTGATGGTAGCTTGGTCACCAAACAGTGTATCTTGTGGGCTAATAAGGAAATGGGTACAGTGATTTTATATACTTTTTAAAATGTTTTATATTAGTTATCAAAAATGGTTTTGCTTCCTAACCCTACCATTATATGAAGCCTCTCACTTTGAAAGTCACAGACTGCGGACTGGTAAGTCCATCAGCTCTCTGTCATTACACCATCCATCATTTTAGTTAAACACATAATCATTGCATAGTTTTCTTTCTTAGCCCAAAGTATTTCCAGTCTGTGGAAAGTTATTTTATGTAAAAAAATAAAATACATATGCACATTCATTCACTGACTAACCAACATCCTTTTGGTTATTTTTTCTTTCTAAACACATTTAAATCTCAGAGCAGACACTCATAACATTGAAATTTTGTTTTCACTGACACTTTCCAAAAATATCAACTCTCATTTGTGCGGTGGTGTTTTGTGTTTGTTTCTTCCTTTGTGTTTTTGCTTTTAAAGTAAACTGTGGTCAAAATGCAGTGAAATTGGAAAGTAGATGAAGGAGCCAGCCCCTTTGATGATACTTCATTGTGCCCCTCAACTATTTTTAGATTTTGGTGAGCAGGGCAGCTTCTTTGACAATAGAATATCCTTCCTTTTCTTTTGAAGTTTAGCTGTCACAATGGAGCCATCAGTCTTTTGGTTTGATATTTTAGAGGGAAGTCTGAGTACTAGCTCCCGTCCTCTGGCAATAACGCTCCAAAAGTCATGTCTCTACTTTAGACTTCTCAGGTCTTATTCGCCAGTAGACAAGCTGATCACCAGTTAATTAAAATGGGTTATTAAACATTGTCTAGGGCCCTACCATTTCATGAGATCCTTTAGTGGTTCTTTCATAAAAGCACCCTTGACACTCTTTTATGGATACATTAAAGGATTTGCATCAAGTCATTTGGTCGTCCCCTGGAAAGAAAGCAAATTTAACATTTATAAGAGATCCAGAGATCATTCCATACACATCTTTCCCAAAACAAGGAAAGAAAAAAAAGGCAGAAAAGTTTAAATCTCCAGCTCATTTGTAAAATGTTGCCAAACCCATGCTGCTACTTTTAACAGAGAGAAATCTGAGTTTTAAGATTCCACGTTCTTTTCTTACAAAGAAAAAGTACATCTATCTGCCAAGCGCATGATCTTAGGAGCTTCAGATAGAAAAGCGGTGATGACTTGTGATTGCTCTGGGTTCAGAACGATGCTAGATGCTCGATGAACCGGCAAGTGGTAGATGCGGGGTCGGTGGGCAGTGCCCAGCAGTCGTTCATCTTTACCCCTCTGTGCCTCCTACAGGAGAGAAGGTTCTACAGGATGATGAGTTCACCTGTGACCTCTTCCGATTTCTGCAGCTACTCTGCGAAGGTCACAACTCAGGTTCGTGAGCCCAAGCCCAACGGATGGTACCAATGATTGAATGTTTGCAGCAAGTGACAGTGGATGCCTCTTAGTTCCACTGATGCCATAGTTTTTGAGCCAAGAAATAGTCCTTCAACATTCTCCTGCCTACTCTGGGCAGCCAGTCATTTTACACATAATTTTGCTACTTTTAAAGTTTTTACATAGCTGCTTCACTTGGTTCTTACTAGTTCATTTCTTAAAGAAGATAGAGGAGAACTGGGAAAGACATAAAAGTCTTTTTAGAGAAGTGTTGAAGTTTCTTTTGCAACACTTCTCATTACCTTGGGATTACACCTCATCATATTACTTAGTGTCCTTCCATTCATTGTTTATACCTGTGTCTCTCTGCCAGCCTTGCAGAGCCATGGAGGCAGGAAATCTATTTTACCTTTGCACAGATACATGATTGCTGAATGAGTAATTAATTATATTCCTGAATGCTGAAGGATGAAAAACTTTTTGCCCATCATGTGTCCAGAGATCTGGAACTATGAATAAAGAAACAAACATTAGCAATACCTTGGACAGCTCCGCACCTATAATTTCAGTTACTTGAAAGCCTGAGACAGAAAGATCCCAAGTCTGAGAACAGTCGAAGCAACCCGTCAAGAAATGAAAAGGGCTGGGCATACAGCACGGCGTTCCTGCAGCTCACTCGCCAGTGCTAAAAAGAGAAAACAAACACCAAACAGTGTTATCCTGGGAAGTACTTGTGCATGTTTTGGGGATAATCACTTTTCATGGAAAATACCAGTGATTCCACGCGGAAACCATCTAGATGAAACCCTCTCCCTAGCCATAATGATTTCACTGCTAGACATCATCATAGATTTTCAGAGTTATTTTGATAAGTTAACTTATGTCAAAGTTTTGAGTGAGCTTTAAGAACATCTTTTGATCTTATGTAGATTTTCAGAATTATCTGAGAACTCAGACTGGCAATAACATGACCGTCAATATTATCATCTCTACTGTGGACTACTTGCTGAGAGTACAGGTGAGTTGACCTACCTGTCTTCATAAAGCCAACGAAGGGACAGTCGAGATATTGGGCAGTATTGTGGAACTGGCATGTTGCTTTAATGTGTATGTGTTGAGTTGATACAGTTTTTTAGGTATTTTGTGTTAATTCACGCTCTTTCCAATAATTTGGGGGCAAAACAAAACTACCCCCAAATTAGCCTCTAATCCTGGTTGTGCTTCTGCTCCTTTATTTTTTCATATAAATACAGAATTTTTTCAGTTTTTGTTTTTTATTAGCACATGTAGGTAGCACAGGCAGGTAATGATTATGTTCTTTGTGGAATCAGTACATGTGTATAACATGTCTCAATTTTTTCCATCTTCTTCCCTCTTCCTTCCACCTCTTAATCCATTTCCTATTTGAAAAGAAAATCTATCTCCCTACTTTTTGTTATCTTTTATTTTGCTTATATTTATATATTTTTTGTTTATATTTTGAGTTTCTCATACAAGAAAAACCATGTATTTAAGCTTGTAGGTGTGTTTTGTTTTACTTAATATTATGGTCTGAAATTTTTTTTCTCTTCTATTTTAAGTTTGATGGTATTTTAGCTTTATTTTCACTTGTGAAGCAATTTTAGATTTTATTCCTTCTATAGTTGATAAATTGGGGAAAAGTATTGGAAATATTCTGACATGCATCAGTTTCATAGGTCAGCACCTGACTTTGTTAAAATATCTCTAATATCACAACCATACTTAATATTAAATAATCCAAATCTGAATTGATGGACTTTGTAAATGATAAGAATCTATGCAAATTTTATTTCCCTCAGTTTATGTATAATTGAGTAATATTACGTCAACATTTTAATTACAAATATTACATATATAATCTTTGGCTTTTTTCCCATAATCTTGGAGGATATAAAAGGACTACTTAAAAAAATGACTTAAAGCTTAGCAGAGAGGAAAATTTATTTTTAGGAAAATTCATGAAGCAGTGTTGCTGAAAACATACATGTGATTTTAAAAATCATGTCTCAAAATTAAGTTGCAGTTCATATGGGCAGCTAAATTGTGTTCATTTAGCCAGTGAAAATCACTTTGGAATGTAAGCTGATGCTGAAACCAGCTTGTTTGGAAAGACTGATACCATTTAGGTCTTCATTCACAGTTGTTAGTGTTTATAAATTGTCCCACTACTGTCTTCCAGGACCACCTATAAAATCAAATAATATACTGGCCAAAATATCACTGGACTTTGTTAGAGAAAAACAAGAGTGGATATCTGTAACCAAAAACATACTGTCCTTTGATATGTCTAATTTATAAGCTCACATTCTAAAATATTGAACTGTGCGTTGGAAAAATACACATTATACTTAATTAATTGTTATGTTTATAAAGGGCAAAGTCATCCAGAGATAGCAAGTGATTTTTAAAGCTTAATTTTCTGCTTCTTGTCTTCCATCTGTTTATGTCTGTGGAGGAGGCTTCTATATTATGCATTTAGGAAATCATTAACAAGTGGTATTTACTTCACAGATGATTTTGTCTGCTACCACATTTAGTATTTAAAATGCTTTTATTTGTAGAGTCCAAGACTGGGCAGATTAGTGACAAATTTATTTTATTTTATTTTTTTCTTAAATTTTTTAATCTTTATTGGTACACTACATAAACGCATCATGATTGCACTTCATAATGAGGATTTGTACCAGTATAAGACACAATTTAATTCTAATTTTTTTCCATAGCCCTACGCACCCTACCACCCCCACATATACATAAAATTTGTTTCCTTACTTTTTTGTTACAATCTCATCATTTTCCCCACTTCACCCTATTTTACATTGAGCATTTTCTATTTCACAATATATAACGTACAATTCTAGGACTCATTTACATCTTTATTTTCTCATACCAGAGAAAAGATGCGACATGTACCTCTCTGTGACCTATTTATTTCACTTATGAGGATATCCTCAAGGTATGTCCATTTAAGTAGAAATGATTCAAACATATCACAATGACATATGTGCACCCATGTTTATAGCAGCCCAATTTGTGATTGCTACATCTTGGAAACAACCCAAGTGTCCATCAACTGGAGACTAGATAAAAAAGCTGTGGTTCTTCTACAGAATGGAGTATTACTCTGCCATAAAAAATGACAAATTTATAACTCTCATCTCCTTTTGTTCCAGGAATCAATTAGTGATTTCTATTGGTACTACTCTGGGAAAGATGTTATTGATGAACAAGGACAACGCAACTTCTCCAAAGCTATCCAAGTAGCAAAACAAGTCTTTAACACTCTTACTGAGTATATTCAGGTAAACATTTAAACATTTCAACTGCCTGAAGAGAGAAAAGTCAATAAAAGTCAACTGCTTAGCATTGACTTCCACATAAAATGCAATATGCCTGAAGTTTTTGCCACATCTTCTGTTGACTTCCTTTACTGTTTCTTCATCAGTGTCATCAACTAAACTGTCATAAAATAAACTTCATCAGTGTCATCAACTGAAATGTGTGTCGATAGGGAATGAATTACCTCCATTAGGAAGACTGAGATACAATTAATTCCTCAGAGATATGAATCTTGGTATTGGCTGCATTGTATTCTTCAGGGCCTGGCCTATCTTTAAAACATTCAGCAAATACTGTACTAATGAAGAAAATGGGAGAAGAGAGGGAGGAGAAAGAGAGAGAGGACAGATTGTTAGAGCATTCTCATAGCAGTCAGCTTTCCATGGATGTGACAAAATACTTGGGAAGAGTAACTTAGAAAAGGGAAAGACTTATTTGGGCTGGTGCTTTCAGAGGTTCATGGTTAGCTGGCTCCAGTGTTTCTGGTCCTGAGGTGAGGCAGAAACATGACGGAAGGATTTGGTGATCCCCTCAGGACAGTCAGAAAACAGACAGCAGCACAAGAGCCTGCTAAGGCATGTCCCCAGTGACTCCTTCCTCCAGCTTGGCCCCATTTCCTGCCAGCCCACTCAGCTAGGAATTCATCAGTAGATTCGTCTGTTGATGAGGTTAGTGTCCTCGTGATTCAGTCTTTTCTCAAAGGACCATTAGTAGGCTTTTTCGGATATTTTAGCTCCAAACCATAATTAACATTGTATATGTGGAAATCATTTTATAGAAACTTAATCAGAAAGAGAATGCTTGAAAACTGTGCGTGTTAAAGATAAAATTTCAAATAACAAGGAGAATATATCTTCTTCTTTACAATGATTATTTATCTTCTCCTTAAGGTACATTTTTATTGTTAATCTCAGATTCTCTAGAAGGTTCTTGTATGAATGAAGTGGACATTGCCCTGAGCTGCATAAGCATGGTGGGGTGGGTCACTTCACTCAGACGCCCTTCCTTTTCTGTGTTGCATCCAAGAACTTGAAAGGATCTCACGTCATGAGTGGGGAGGAACATCCTTCAGCTTTTCAAGATGAAATAGTCTTACTTGATGATTCTAATAAGTTTTCCTTAAAGTCAAGAGGAAATTATTTCAGCCCATTTAGATTCCCATGTCTTCTCTGTCTGGCTTCCATTATTACATTAGGATTCCAGTCTATAACTGGGAAGATGTTAGTACAGTGTTCATGTGTGCTGCCCTGATTAAATGAGTCTAATGATACCATTTAGTGGAAACAGTCAGTAAAATGATTTCTGGGTTACAAAGGAAGCAAGAAGACTTTTTCAGCCATAAGAGAACAATTCTAAGTTCCTACAACATGAGATTTCTGAACTCACCTTATGCTGGAAGCATCCACTGAGCTGTTATGGTATGAAAAGCTCTTTAATAGGTGCGTGTCATGGGAAGGCAGGTTTCTAAATGTTTGAAGATCACTGTAAGATCCTGTTGCTTTTTGTGCTTCCTTCAGTTTCTCTTTTGTTGTCATTCCCTGTTGGTGGGACTTATTCCAATAACTTAATCTTTTCTGAAATGTTTTGTATATTCAGAAAAATTCCAGAGATAATGCAGAGGGGTTCTATTTAACATTCACCTAGCTTTCTCCAATCTTGGCAAAACTAAGTAATTAACATTGACACAATCCTATTAACTAAATTGTAGGCTTATATTTTGATGTTACTGTTTTTTTTCTACCAATATCCTTTTATTACGCCAGGATCGAATCCAGGTCACCACATAACATTCAGAAATATATTTAAGCTTACTTCAGTATCATATTTCCTGATGAATACTAATACTATAAATAAGGGTTCGCATGAGCTTCCTGCTTGCTTTGGACTGCCTTTTAGATCATAGCAGTGTATATTGCTTTTTGAATTGAGTTTTTGCTAACTGTAGAAAACCTGAGGGAGTGACCTGAAAGCATTGCCGTGAAGGTAATCATCTATAAAATGGCAATCCTGCTTTTAATAAAAGGGGAAAAAGGAAGAAGAGTTGCTTGAGAAAAAGGATGTTATGTTGCAGGTTTGCTAAAGTAAGCCATGGTGGATTTGAAGAGAACATTTTATTCTTACCAGAGTTCCCTGTAAAAGTGAGATCCACCCTGCCTTCAGGCACTTCCCAAAGGTTTTACAGGCTTAGGCACTGACTCCAAGAAGGAGCTTGTCTTTTTCAGCATAGTTAACAGTTCCGAGAAGCCAAGGATCAAAGGTTAAACAAATCCCAGTACACTCAGTGTGTTTTAGGTTTAAATGATATCAAAAATCAAAGCCAGAGCAGATTCATTTAATATCTTAGATTGGCTTGCTTGTCAGTTCTAGCATTGAGCAACACTCAATTCTGTAAAATAGAGTAAATATTCCAAGGGCAGAGAACAGTAGAAAAAGTTAGTTTTCTGAAGGTTTGAAAGCAGAAACAGGGAACAAAAAGCTTAGTGGTTATTCAGAGTAAGAAGTAAAGGCAGTGAAGACACATAAAAAAAAATGCTCAGCATCATTCAACACATGCAGATGAAAACACAGATTCTATCTCACCCTAGAAAGAATGGCTGCTATCAAGACATCAACCAACAACAAATGCTGCCTGGGCTGTGGGGAGAAAGGAGCTCTTCTCCACTGTTGGTGGCAGTGTAGACTGGTACAACCACTGTGGAAATTATTGTCAAAATTCCTCAGAAAACTAGGATTTGAGGTACCATTTGACTCTGCTTATTCCCTATTTGGTATATACAGGGAAAAAAAATTTAAAAATCATTATAGTGGCATATATCCACTCATGTTTACAGAAGAGTTTGTAATAGCTAAATATTGGAAACAGCCAGCGGCCCATCAATTTGAGACTGGCTAAAGATGTGAGTTTTTTATACAGTGGAGTATTACTCAGCTATAAATAATGATAAATTAGAGACATAGTTAAATGGATGTACCTTGAAAACATACTCATAAGTGAGATAAATAGAACACAAATATGTTAATACCATATAATTTCTCTAGTATGAGAAACAAGGTGTAAATGAGGTCTAGAATGTATGATAGATATTGTGAAGTAGGAGCATTCAAAGGGAAAAGGGAAGTGGTTGGGGGAAAGTAAAGGGAAAGAAAAAATTGATTATAAAGACAAAAAATGGAATCAACACTTATGTAGATAGGGGGTGAGGGTTATGGAAGGCAGGGGGATGGGGACAAATAAGAATCAAGATGTGTCATGTAGAGGTACAGATTCTCAATGTTGAATGTGAATATAATGTATATATAAAATGTACCAATAAACTCAAAGGGGGGCGCAGTAAAACAGAATAGAAAACAAAACAACTGGTTAATATCAGCTTACCTCAGTCTACCTTTCCTTGTAAAGATTTAAGCAGAGGGAAACCCACTATGTTGCCAGCTGAGCCAGCCCTGTTGGGGAATTTGGCTTCATTCACTCTCCTGATTGCTCAGAAGGTCAGATAAATGGCTTAATTTCAGTTCGATAGCATAGCTCTTTGTGTATGACTACATTTTAATTTTTATCCAGGTCTGTGCAAGAGATTAGTCCAAAACAATGATCTGTTGTAATTTTTATTTAACAAAAGAAAAATGGGGGCTTGCTTTTGGCTTGCTATCCCATTGCAAGGCTGCCAAATAACTATTGACTACTTAGTGTTATGAAGATCTTAAGCCTTTACAATATAAAATTTTAATTTCTGGTAAAGGTTTAACACATGAAAATAAAATTATTTCTTACCTAAAGAAAAGTCATATTCATTTTCTTCAAAATGGCATCTGAATGGTGCATCCTGCAAACTCAGTCCCCTTGCAGGAGGGATGAAAGCAGAAAAGGTCAGCACATGGAAAGCTCTCTACAAAGTATATTACTTTTTAGCTCCAGTCCTTTGATGTGGCCACTTACAGCATCTAGATTCTATGAGCAAAGAACTGCAAAGTGCACACAGTGGTAAGGGAAAAGTAACTACAGTTTTTGAAGGTCAAACAGAAATGGAAGATAGAAAAGAATACTGAGTAGCATTCAGATAAGTCCAACTCTTGAACTTAGGAGCCAGAGGAAAAAGGACTCATGCAGCTGCTTTGATCTGGGATTGCCTGGATGCTCCTGAGGTGGCATCTAGGCTCCAGTGGGTAGAGGGCAATGATGTGGGAGGGAGAGCATTAGGGTGGTGCTCAGGGTGGTGCTGAAGCTCAGCTGAGTGGAGAGGAGTAGCTTCTTCAGCCCAAATATCATATCTGATTTTCTTACATGGAAAGATAGATCATAAACTACCTCTTGTGAAAGCACGGAACCTTGTTTATGTGATGTGAGAGTGCTTGGTGCTCACTGTCTTCTCCGAGGTAGGGAGCCACCTCCAGGGGCTGAGATGGGTCAGAGCTCCACTTCCCTGCCTTGACCATCTCTGCCCATTTTATCTAGACTGAAATCTGAGATTTAATGTACTTTCCAACTTAAACTCACTCTAGGTCATTTGCATAAAGGAAGGAATGAATTAGACATTAAGGGCTATATTTTTCATAATTTTTCTTTTAAAGTAAAATTACTGTTCATTTTCATTGTTGCTGTGGGTGTGATTACAAACTTGAATGATTTTAGATTTCTCCCTTGGGAAGTAAAAATAGAAATTGTCTAGCAAAACAATTTGCCTATTACACTACACATTCAGTAGTATGATGAAAAACACTTTAGAAGTGTAACCAAGAGCAATGTTAAGGCTTGTTAAAAGGTAAGCTTAAGCACATTTAAGTTTTTCTTAGTTGAATTTACTGGTACATTATACATATACATTATGATCACATTCAGCATTAAACAGTTAGTATCTGTATGTGGCACATCTTGATTCTCATTTTTTTCCCTTTCCCTGACCCACCCTATAATCCTCTGCCCCATAAATACATGTTTGTTCCCATTTTTTTTTGTTCTTAGCATCGATTTTTTTCACTTCATTTTCCCTTACACTCTTCCCTTTTCCCTTTGAACATTTTCTTCCTATTTCACAATACCTAGCATATATTCTCTAGATCTCATTTACACCTTTAATTTCTTATTCTACAGAAATGATATGGTATTTACACATCTGTGTCCTATTTATTTCACTTATGAGTATGCCCTCAAGGTACATTTAAGTATAAATGTTTCAAATTTATCATCCCTATGGCTGAGTAATACTCCATTTTATTTTTTTTAAATATCTTGTCTTTATCCAACTCTGTGTTTCCAATATTTAGCTTGGAAACTATAAATGAGAGTGCTGCTATAACCATGGGTGCACATGTGTCTCTGTGGTATGATTCTTTTAATTCTTTTGTGTACATACCGAGCAGGCAAATAGCAGGGTCAAATGATACTCCTCATTCTAGCTTTTTTAGGAATCTCCACACTGATTTCCTCAGTACTTGTACCAGTCACATTCCCACCAATAGAGGAAAAAGATTCCTTTCTCCCGGTCGCCCCACTAGCATTTGTTGTTGGTTGATTTCTTGATAGCAGCCATTCTTTCTGGATTGAGATGAAATCTCAGTGTTGTGTCCATCTGTATCTCTTCAGTGACCCATGATGCTGAGCATTTTTCCATGTTTCTTCCCCAAAACAACTCCAGACATACTAAGCCACTCCATCTTTATTAAATGAGCCAGATACCCTCAATGGAGGAAAGCTATCCTCTTTAATAAATGGTGCTGGAAAAACTAGGTTTCAACTTGCCAAAGATTAAAGCTTGATCCATATCTTTTACCATTCGCCAAACTGAAATCAAAGTGGTTAAGAGATCTAAATATTGAAACAGAAACACTAAACCTGCTGTAAAAAAGGGTAGGTAGAATTCTTGGAGACATTGCATAGAGAAAGACTTCCTGAATAAAACCTTAGTAGCACAGGAGCTAGCAGAAAGCATCAACAGCTGGGCTCTCATCTTATTAAAAAGCTTCAGCATGGCAGGAGAAACTATCCATAGAGCAAAAAGACAACTACATATTGGGGAAAAACTTTGCCAGACCCAAGGACTACTATCTAAAATACATAGACCTTTAAAAAAATCAGATCCTCTTAAATGTAAAGACCCAATCCCAAAATGAGCATCTGAAATACATAGACATTTTTCAGATGAAGTACCTTAAAATTTTACGGCATTTAGTGAAGCATTCTGCTGTTCATGAATAAGTAGCATGTGCCTACAGGTGGCTCAGTGTTCCACCAGGAGGGCAAGAGGGAAAGTTTACGTGTGTGTGTGTGTGTGTGTGTGCGCGCGCGTGCGCCTGTGCTCACACATGAGCATGAGCATGAGTATTACTGAGGAGTAAGCCCAGTGCCTTCTCATTGAGATGTATCCCCAGACCTTTTATTTTTAAGAAAAGATGCTAACTTGACTGGGCTGAGTTTAAGTTTACCATTATCCTTCCTTAGTTCTGAGATTACAAGAATGTGCCTGTAACAAGTGGCTTGGGAAATCTTTTATAAGGTGTTCTGGAAGCAAGTTTTAAAAAAGCCTCATTGGTTAAAGTGTAAAGTCCTGACTTAGATGTTCTTACTGTTTAAGTTAAAGTTTGGGTTGCCTTCAGTAGGAACCCAAAGCTTTGGAGCCATCTCAACTGGGCAACCTCTTAAGTAATCATTTAACAGTTGCCTTAAATTGCAGAGTTAAGAAAATAATAGCCAAGTATCCAGTCTTTACAAAAGCATCTCAGAGTTTGCACCATTTTGTAAAACAGTTGTACAGCCAATGAAATAGTGAAGAAGAGTGTTTTCCCTGTGTGGATGCTTTGTCCTGACTACTGTTTAGTAAACGCTACCGGCTTCTCCTTTCTCAGGCACAGCCTCAGGCCCTCTGCACAAGGTAGTGATTGCTGACTGATGTGACTGAACAACCCAGACTGAAGAATGGAAAAAAATAGGCTTGTCAAAGTCAAGTGTCATCTTGCTCACCAATTTATTATTCACGCAGGAACAAAAATCCTTAGAAATATATTTTGTGATTTATTAATCATTTCAAATAAGAATGCACCTGTCTCTTTCAGTCCCTTAATTATCACCAGTCACTTTCCTTTTGGGTCCTCATCTTTTCAAATAATATGCTTGCAATATCACATACAAACACTAATTTCATTTTTCCTCTGTTACTTTAAGGGTTATTTTGGAAAATAACTGACCAAGCGTGATTCTTATCTGTGTTCCAGGGACCTTGCACTGGGAATCAGCAAAGTTTGGCGCACAGCAGGCTGTGGGATGCAGTCGTGGGCTTTCTTCATGTCTTTGCCCACATGCAAATGAAGCTGTCTCAGGTACATTAACTGGTTTCCAGTATCATGGGCAAACTGGAGAGTGTAATTATCAACCAACTGAACATGCTGTTTTGTGTTTCATTGCTATCTTTTCCTCATCATTTCTTTAGACTTCTTTTCCTATACATCAAAGTTTTTTTTAACAAAAGACTTTATGCAAGTGAAGAATGAAATGGAGGCATTATTATTCAAATCTGAAAACAAAGGATTTTATGGAATGTAGAAATACATTGTAGAATCCTCAGATACTGTCCATTTCATCGTCCTTGTGGAAATGTTTTCTGGTATTTTCACATCAGCATTCTTTTCCTGCTTACTAAAGGAATAACTAAGAAAGCATTTGTAACCTGTTACAAATCTATTGTTAAAAGGAGATAATTCTTATAGGGTCATAAACAAGCAAAGATAATATCTACCTGTTAGCAACAACTTCCTGAAAGTCAAGAGAATATAATAGTTGTAAGGTTAAGAAAAAGTAAACAGACTTTCCGCCATGTTTTAACGTTGTTTTGAGAGGGCTGTTGAACACATCAGTCTGCTATTTATCTTGCTGCTCTTCCAATTGGAATGAAGAGATACATGAAGGAAAAGTTCTTGATACCAGTTTTGGATAAAACTTCCACTTTGACACGGTGAATTTGGCAGCATCTTCCATCTGTGAGACGCTGTTTGCCAAGTGGTCAGGAAGAAGGAAGGACAGAGTTTGAGAGTGGTGTCCGTCCAGTCCCCGGTTTGGTTCACTTGTCCACAAGTGAGGGCATTTGCTCTTCTCCAAGGCTGATTTTCATTGCAGTAAGTGGGGATACAAATGGCCAACCACTAGCCCATGAGCAAGGCCATATTGTCAAAGATAAACCAAGCTGGACACTATAGCAATCAGAAGAGGCTCTGATCACCAGTAACTGTGCAGCAAAGGAGAGTTTTGTGTGAAATGAAGCACACTGAACTTCAATGGATGTGGAAAATGATTTTAAAGGGAGAAATGGGAAGAGAATGAGCCAAAGAATAAATCAGCCATGTCTGCTGAAGAAAAGGGCTCAAAGTTGGGGTGCTGTCCTCCCTAAGAGGGGCCCCAGGTCCTGACTGTGGGTGTTATGTGGAACAATTAATTGCATTTTCTTTAGCAGGTATTCTTTATTGGGCTATTGTCAACTTAGGAATGCAGCTTTGGGCTGTTACAAACCATGTTAGTGTTTAGTCAAATCTTGTACATTGACTTTGAGCCCTAAGCAGGAGGAGGGCTCAGAGGTACCTGGCTGAAAGGTAGGGAAGGAGAGGCTGTCAGTATCACATGACTGTGACATCAGACAAAGATGGAAATCTTCTTGTTCTTTCATCTGTTAGTGATATTTTAGTAAGTCAAAGCAACTTAGCTGAACCAAATTTGTGTACTCAAAAGAGAATTCTCATCTGATGTTCTGTATTTCTGTCATTTTATTATTGTCTGGTGCTGCACAGCAGCTGTTTCTGGTTCACAGAGTCGTGATAATAACTATCAGACAAAGGCTGGGACTGGTAGGCCTGCTTAATAGTAGAGCTTCTTGCCCAGCAGGTAAAAACCCTGAGTTCAAACTCCATTATCAGAGAAAAATAAACAAAAATAGCTAAGCTGATCATGGTGGTCCACACCTGTAATCCCAGGTCTCTGGGAGGCTGCGGCAGAAGGATCAAAAATTCATGTCTACCCTGAGCAGCTTAGTGACTCACAAGACTGTCTTTAAACAAACAAAAAAGGCTAAGGATACAGCTCAGTGTGTCTTAATAGTGTAGAAATTCAGCTTCATCTTTGGAAAAATCCATTCTAGTAAAATGGTATCTCATGCTCTTCTTTTTAAAAAGAAAAAAAATTAAAGAATAGTTTAATACTGTTAAAGTGTCATGTTATGTGTAAATACACAGAACTGTATTTCCAGGTATTAGATCTAAGCATAGTGATGTTTAGATACAACATATTTCCTTGAAATGATTCTTTTCATGGTAATCAGTCAAAAGCAAAATAAAAACCAAAATTTTCATACCTATGTATTGTGAACTGGGAAGAAAATGTTCAGAGGGAAAAGGGAAAGGGAGGACAGGGGAAAGTAAAGAAGGAAAGGAAAAAATGTGATGTTAAAAACAAAAAATGAAAGCAACGATGATATGTATAGGGGGTAAGAGTTTTAATGCCATTGTCATAGAAAAGCCTATGTAATATTTAATAAGCTGTGTACTTACATTTGGCATTGCTTTAATTCTATAAAGCTTTAAGATCCCTATTATTTATTATTATTATTATTGAAATAGGGTCATGCTTCATAGTTCAGGCTGGTTCTGAGCTCACTATGTAGCCCTGGTGAGCCTTAAACTCTGCAACCCTCCTGTCTGAGCCTCCTGAGTTCTGGGATCACAGATGCCTGGCATTGTGGTATGTGGTGCTAATTGCTCATGGGTGTGAGTCACCATGCACGGCATGGTGGTTGTCTGTGGTTGCTGGAGATAGAACTCAGGACCTTGTACTTGCAGGACAGGCAGCAGGAACCACTGAGCTAAATCCTGGGCCTCTAAAACCCCTATTATTGATAAGCAGTTATTTTGTGAGAATAAATATGATGTTCATACCTGCATACTTTTCTTCTGTTATCTCAAATGCAATATGTTAATATTTTTAGGATTCCAGTCAAATTGAGCTGTTAAAGGAATTAATGGATCTTCAGAAGGATATGGTGGTCATGTTGCTGTCTATGTTAGAAGGTAGTTTTTATTTATACTTTCAAATTCTCTTTATTGTTTTTTTATAATCAATATGTGCTTGCTTATAGAGTCCATCTAGAGCAAAGAATATAGTAACACTAAGGTATTGCAGATAGTTTGGATTTATTAGTGATTTTATTATTCTTATTCTCAAGATAGTTTTTAAGAAAAGATAATGTGTGGTAGGTATTGGGAAATAGGAAGATAATGTTCAAAGGGAAAAGGGACTGGGGAAATAAGCCAAGAAGGGGGAAAAATTGATGGTAAAAGGAAAAAATGGGATCAAAGCTTACATATAAAGGCGAGTGAGGGGGGGCTTAAAAGAAGGGAAGGAAAGAATAAGAAAAAATGGGAATCAAGTTGTATCATGTACAAATACAAATTCTCAATGATGAATGTGGCCATAATGTATTCCTAAAATGTACCAAAAAACTCAATTTATTTTTAAAAAAAGAAAAAATCTGCGTGCATCAGTTTGCATATACCTACAAAAGAAAATGGTTGTATTTTCCAACAGTTTCACTTCCCAGAGATTCCTACTTGGAGAGCTTTCTAGACCACGTATGAGGAACCTTTTATTTGTTTGTTCTTCTGTAACCAGTGGGGATCGTGGGCCTTTGAGTTAATTCCAGTTATGCAAAGGGGTACTGGGGAGGGGCACCCTTCACTCTGTTGTCTTTTTAAGGTCTTGGCAGAGGTAGGTTGAGGTGCTGCAGGCACAACCTCAGCCCTCTCATCCTTCACCCCACTAGCCTCTCAGTTTTTATTCTCTCTGTGTTCTTTCCCCAACTTATTTTTCTTTGCTTTTGTTTTGCTTTTCTGTATCACAGTAAACACAATAGTTAGGAACTCAGGCTCTGAGACTCACCATCAGTTTCAAATTCTGGCTCCCCTTCTTAGCATTATGACCCCAGGGGAAGCCTACTTCTCTATTTTCCCATTTCTTTTTTTGTAAAATGGTTGTATTGCTGGGTAGGTGTGAGAATGCTGTGAAGTCATGTAGATACTGGATACCACCAAAGCAACTAAGAAATGGTTCGTATTGTGTCTTGTTTCTCTTTCTTCCCTACTCTTGCCATGCGTTGCTTTGTTCCACTTTGGTTAGCCAAGGTGGCTGCCTCCTTTTGTACTAGGACATCAGAGATTCGGGATTCTTGACACCCTTTCCTAGCAGCACAGCAGCCCCTTCATACACTCTAAGCATAGGCTCAGTACCTCAGTTCATTTTCATATTAAACAGGAACACTACCAGCATACAAATTGCAACAGCAGTAACTAAAACTCACCTTTTATGATGTGGCAGCTGCTGGTGCAGGTATTTTCTAATCCTCATAATAGGTTTATGGCTTTAAGAGTCATAATTTTCCCCATTCTGTGAATGAGCACACCAAGGCACAGGGAGAGCCACGCAATCTGCCAGAGACGTCCAGCCGTCTGCGTTGGTAGAGCCTGGACTCAGCCCATTGAGGAGCTCTAGCTCTGGGAGGTGAATCCACTGTGTCGGTCACCTGACTAGCAGGTCATGTGGACTTCATGCCAGGCACTGTTTCTTCGCTCTGTCTCTCTTGTTACGTGATACATTCTGTCTGGATAATCAAAGGCATCAGAGCAGTGTGTGGTTACAACCATCTCTGGTTTTCTTAAGCTGCTCCCAGACCTGTCCTTTTCTACCTCTAACGAGTCTGAATAGGAAAAGCTATATAGGTAGATACTGTCTTCTGAATCAGAAAGATCACGTGACTTGCTATCAGAAGATCTGACGTGCAGTCTTGACCTCAGCCTTTAATAATCATGTATCAGAAAATGTATTGATTTGCCCTGGCTGAGCTTAGTTATTTCATTTGTGAAGTTAGAATTAATTAAGAATTCATGCCTAATGTATATGAGGACATTAATTCAAATATTATCTTTGATAGTGATTTTTAAATCCCAAAGGGATTTTTGGCTATTGTCTCCAATTTCCTTATCTAAAACATGTTATTTATTTGATTGAGATGACCAGCTTTCATTCACGTATTGTTTAATATGAGTCACAACTTTGTAAATATGGTTTTGTATATATTCATAATCACTTTTTAAATCCACAGTTTACAAATTACCCTCTTTTCCTGAGTCTTCATACCCTGGGAGATTAAACAAGGAAATACCCTTGATTCATGTTTTATAACATATCTATGTGATTTTCTCTGTAGAATCTGACTTTCTTGAGAATGCTCATTTTGAACAAATGTACTTGTTTTATCACCAGGTAATGTCGTGAATGGAACGATTGGCAAACAGATGGTTGATATGCTTGTGGAATCGTCCAACAACGTGGAAATGATTCTCAAATTTTTTGACATGTTCTTAAAGCTTAAGGACTTGACATCTTCGGACACATTCAAAGAGTATGACCCAGATGGCAAGGGCGTCATTTCCAAGAGGGACTTCCACAAAGCCATGGAGAGCCACAAGCACTACACACAGTCGGAGACCGAGTTCCTCTTGTCCTGCGCTGAGACTGACGAGAATGAGAGTCTAGATTATGAGGAGTTTGTGAAACGCTTCCATGAGCCTGCAAAGGACATCGGCTTCAATGTCGCGGTCCTGCTCACGAACCTCTCTGAGCACATGCCCAATGACACCCGCCTGCAGACCTTCCTAGAGCTGGCGGAGAGCGTGCTCAATTATTTCCAGCCCTTCCTGGGCCGCATCGAGATCATGGGAAGCGCCAAGCGCATCGAGAGGGTGTATTTTGAGATCAGTGAATCCAGTCGGACTCAGTGGGAGAAGCCGCAAGTCAAGGAGTCCAAGCGGCAGTTCATATTCGATGTGGTCAACGAAGGTGGGGAGAAGGAAAAGATGGAGCTCTTCGTGAACTTCTGCGAGGACACCATCTTTGAGATGCAGCTGGCTGCCCAGATCTCAGAGTCGGACCTGAACGAGAGGTCGGTGAATAAAGAGGAGAGTGAGAAGGAGCGGCCCGAAGAGCAAGGGCCCCGGATGGGTTTCTTCTCCATCCTCACGGTCCAGTCAGCCCTGCTCGCCCTCAGGTACAACGTCCTGACCCTCATGCGCATGCTGAGTCTGAAGAGCTTGAAGAAGCAGATGAAGAAGGTGAAGAAGATGACCATGAAGGACATGGTCACGGCTTTCTTCTCGTCCTACTGGAGCGTTTTTGTGACTCTCTTGCACTTTGTGGCCAGTGTCTGCCGAGGTTTTTTCCGCATTGTTTGCAGCCTGCTGCTGGGAGGAAGCCTCGTGGAGGGTGCTAAAAAGATCAAGGTGGCGGAACTTCTGGCCAACATGCCGGACCCCACTCAGGACGAGGTGCGTGGAGATGTGGAGGAGGGGGAGAGGAAGCCCGTGGAAACTGCCCTGCCTTCTGAAGACCTGACTGACTTGAAGGAGCTGACGGAGGAAAGCGACCTTCTCTCGGACATATTTGGTTTGGACCTGAAGAGGGAGGGAGGACAGTACAAGCTCATTCCTCATAACCCCAACGCTGGCCTTGGGGACCTGATGTCCAACCCTGTCCCCATCCCAGAGGTGCAAGAGAAGTTTCAGGTAACGCATATCGGAGTAGGCTCTCTCTCCAGGCTTTAGGTCTGTAACACAGATGAACATTAATGATCAGGCTTTCAGCTAAGGACAAAACAGTGTTAGAGGCATGACGTAAATGTCTGAAGAGAAATAACTTTTTGTTAGGCAAAGGGCAGATGCTCTGAGATTTTTGGACGTTTTAAATTTTTTTGCTGTGCTGGGGGTTGAAGACAAGTACTGTATCACTGAGCTACATTCCTAGCCCAGTGAAGATTTTTGAAGTGAAGTTGTTAAATTATCTTAATTACTAAGGAAGAAGCTTAAGTATTTACCCTGATGACAGCTTTATTGAGCCATCTCTCCAGGAGTAGTCCGTTAGTATTTACCATTGGGGTCACAGGGAATTATGGGTAAGAGGTGGGCGGTACTTTCACATGACCTTAAGCAGCTTATTGGGTGGGAGAGGTCTAACATCCGTTAGGAAATTATTCAGTATTCAGTAGGACAGTGAGTGGCCATCAGAGATTACATATGTGAGAAAATGCAAACAAGAGTATGGTTCAGAGTAGTTAAGTGATAGTTAATAGGACTTAAATTGGCCTTAAAGGATGGCTAAAATTTGAGGAGGTGGATAAAGCAGATTTATGAGACAAGAAAGTAGAGAAGACACCACCCCGAAAGTTCATATTATGTGCAAAAGTGGGAGCATTTGGGCAGTAGAATCAACAGTGCACATGGCTCTTAAATCTCTGAGTAAGAAGAGGATGTCCTGTCATGGTTGTGGTGTGCCACATGGTCACATGGTGACCTGAACATGGTCAGAGGTGAGGCATAACCCTGTTTTTCTTTCCCCATTGACTCCTTGCAGGAACAGAAAACAAAAGAAGAAGAAAAGGAAGAAAAAGAAGAAACCAAATCTGAACCTGAAAAGGCTGAGTACGTACAATTTCTGTTATGTTCCTTTTTATTTTAAGGAAAGTCTCATTTCTTGTCCTCTCTGTGGACACTCTAAGGAATATTACATTTTATCTCACAGAGGAGCAGCGGGGTCACACCAGGTGTCTCAGTGGGGAGATCGTAGTGGCAGGATCTCAGTCATCACAGGGCTGAGGGGGACGCACCACCAAATGCCTTTCTGGCCTTCCCTTCTGTCCTGTGTGTGATCCTCCCCCGACATCAAGGGCTCTGGGGACTCCTTGAGCTCCCTCTGACAGAGGACTGACTGGTAAGGTGCCATCTTGAAGACTGTACATGCATTCTGTTCCTGTAGAGGAGGCAGGAAACAGACATTCTGAGTAAGGTACCTTGGCATCCTGTGGGGCGGTGTTCCTCGGGGTGGTCTCAGGAGCGGGGCTAGAGAGAGCCACCTGGGGAGTTGTTAGTAACACGGGTTTTCTGATCTTCACTCCAGCCATCGTGACTCAGTGGACTGATGCTTGGGCCCAGGATCTTCACTGTCATCAGCAGGCCCGATGCTGTAGTGCATAATTATGAGAATAGTAGGGGAAACTAAAGAGAACACAAAACAATGAGAATCTATCACTCCTTATCCTTGGCTTTGTTAGTAACTAAAACCTGTATATTTTCGCAAGTATGTAGACTACTGCGTGAACATTTTGAAAAACTTGAGAAAGAAACAAAAGTTTAGGGTTATTATTATTATAACAGCATCTTAGTTTTTCATTTATTTTAAAATTTCCTTTTTTCTTTGTATATTCTTTGGACAGCCATTGTCTTCGATCACAGACTGCTGGGTCAATGGCCCCAACAGCTATATAAATGACCAAGTAGCAGAATATTTAACAGGGAACAGAAGGCTTTCAAATGGTGATTTTTATCTAGTGTTAAAAACAAACTTAGATACATTTAAGATGAGTTAAAAGATTAGTACAGCTTAGTTTAGTACAGTATATGAAGTATATACATGTAATTTCCTTTTTAGAAAGGATTGATATTTTTCACCTACAGACTTTCTAGGTATAAAACTTTAGTCTTTCTAGTTTTATTATTGTTTAGAGTTTATATAACCACATAATGAACATTAACCTTAAAAACACATTGTACTTAATACTAATATGTGTCAGAAGATTAGTACTTTTTTGTGTGTTTTAATAGCCCTAGGGATTAACAAGTTAAAGTCCAGTTTTTCCAGCACCATTTGTTAAAGAGGCTATCTTTCCTCCATTGAGGAATTTTGGCTCCTTTGTCAAAGATGAGGTGGCTAAGTGTATCTGGAGTAGTTTCTGGATCTTCTAGTCTACTCCATTGATCCTCAGGTTTGTTACTTTGACAGTACCATGCAGTTTTTATCATGGTGGCTTTATAGTATAGTTTCAGGTTCGGAGTTGTAATACCCCCCACCATGTCCCTATTGCTTAGAATTGCTTTGGCTATTCTAGGTCTTTTGTGGTTCCAGATGAAAGTTTGAATTTTTTTCTCTAGATCTGTGAAATATGCTGTTGGGATTTCAGTCGGGATTGTGTAGAGTAGTTTTGGGAGTATAGCCATTTTGACAGTATTGGTTCTTCCTACCCAGGAGCAAGATATGTCTTTCCATTTTTTTTTTTTTTTTTTTTTTTTGAGACAGGGTCTCACTTTGTGGTTCAGGCTGGCTCTAAACTCAGCCTCCAACTCACATCCCAGCAATCCTCCTGCCTCTGCCTCCCGAGTGCTGGGATTACAGGTGTGAGCCACCATGCCGGCACTGTGGTATGTGGTACTGGTTGCTGCTGGGCGTGAGTCTCCTCACCCAGTATGGTATGTGGTTACCAGGGATTGAACCTGGGTCCTTGCGCTTGCAAGACAGGCACTGGAACCACTGGGCTAACTCCCCGGCCCCCTGTCTTTCCATTTTTGATATCATCTTCTATCTCCTTTTTCAGAGTGCTATAGTTTTCAGAGTAGAGGTCTTTCACCTCCTTTGTTAGATTGATTCCTAGATATTTTATATTTTTGGGTACTGTTGTGAAAGGGACTGACTCTCCAATTTCTATCTCAGTGGGTCTACTGTTTGTGTATACAAAGGCTATTGATTTTTGAACGTTGACCTTGTAACCAGCTGCGTGGCTAAAATTGGCGATTAGGTCCAGCAGTTTTTTAATTGAGTTTTTAGGATCCTCTAGATAGAGTATTATGTCATCAGTAAATAATGACAACTTAACTTCTTCTTTTCCAATCTTTATTCCTTTTATTTCTTTCTCTTGCCTAATTGCTATGGCTAATCTTTCCAGAACTATATTGAACAGAAGTGGTGAGAGAGGACACCCTTGTCTTGTTCCTGATCTTAGTGTGAAAGGTTTCAATTTTTGACCATTTAGTATGATACTGTCTGATGGTTTCTCATCGATAGCTTTTATTAGTTTGAGATACAGACCATCTATTTCGATCTTCTGTAGGGTTTTGAACATAAATGGGTGTTGTATTTTGTCAAACACTTTTTCTGCATCAGTTGAGATGACCATATGATTTTTGTCCTTACGCTTGTTAATATAGTGTATAACATTGATTGATTTACGTATGTTGAACCATCCTTGCATCCCTGGGATGAATCCAACTTGGTCAGGGTGTATAATTTTTTTGATAATTGTCTGTATTCTGTTTGCCAGGATCTTATTGAGGATTTTGGCATCAATATTCATTAGAGATATTGGCCTGTAGTTCTCTTTTTTGGTTGAGTCTTTCTCTGCTTTTGGAATCAGGGTAATGGTTGCTTCCAGGAATGAGTTTGAGAGCACTGCTTCCTTTTCAATTTCATTGAAGAGTTTCAGAAGTAGAGGTACTAACTCTTCTTTAAAAGTTTTATAGAATTCGGCAGTAAAACCATCAGGTCCAGGGCTTTTCTTTGTTGGCAAGTTTTGAATTACATTTTCAGTTTCACAGATTGTTATTGGGGCATTTAACATTTCTACATCTTGTTTATTCAGCTTTGGGAGTTCATATGTGTCTAGAAATCTGTCCATTTCTTCTACATTTTCCATTTTATTAAAGTATAAATTTTCAAAGTAGGTGTTTATTATCCTCTGGACTTCCTCTGGGTCAGTAGTAATTTCTTCGTTCTCATTCCTAATAGCATAGATATGGGCCTTTTCCTTCCTTTGTTTAATGAGGTTGGCTAAGGGTCTATCAATTTTGTTTATCCTCTCAAAGAACCAACTTTTTGATTCATTGATTTTTTGAACCGTTCTCTTGGTTTCTGTTGCATTAATTTCTGCCCTGATCCTTATAATCTCGTGCCTATTGTGAGCTTTGGGTTTGTTTTGCTCCTCTCTTTCTAGTTGCTTGAGGTTCAGTATTAAATTGTTTATGTGAGCTTGCCCTGTTTTCTGGATGTAGGCTTTCACTGCTATGAATTTTCCTCGCAGAACTGCTTTCATGGTGTCCCATCAATTTCTATATGTTGTACTGGGGTTATCGTTTAGTTGTAAGAACTGCTCTGTTTCTTCTCTTATTTCTTCTGTGACCCACTGATTGGTCAACAGAGTATTGTTTAGTTTCCATGTGTTTGTGAAGATCCTGGGCTTTCCTTTGCTATTCAGCTCCAATTTCAGGGCACTATGGTCCGACAGTATAAAGGGATAACTTCAGTCCCTTTATATTTGCTTAAACCTGTTCTATGAACGAGCACATGGTCTATTTTGGAGAATGATCCATGAGCAGCTGAGAAGAATGTATATTTTGACTTTGTGGGGTGAAGTACTGTGTAGGCATCTATTAAGTTCATTTGCTGAAGAATGTGGTTGAGCTCAAGGATTTCCTTAGTGACCTTTTGTCCAGTTGATCTTTCTGACAGTGGGGTATTGAGGTCCCCTACTATTATTGTATTGGAGTTTATCTGGTTTTTCAAGTCCACTAATATTTGTTTTATATAGTTGGGTGCATTAGAATTTGCAGCATAGATATTTAAAATTGTGATTTCAGTCTCTTGGATTTTTCCCTGAACTAAAAGATAGTGTCCATCTTTATCTCTCCTTACCAGTTTTGGCTTCAAGTCTATTCTGTCTGAAATAAAATCGCCACTCCTGCTTTCTTGCTGTTTCCAGTCACATGGAGTATTGTTTTCCATCCCATTACTTTTAGTCCATGGGTTTCTTTCTGAATTAGGTGTGTTCCTTGTATGCAGCAGATTGTAGGATCTTGCTTTTTGATCCACTCTGCCAGTCTGTATCTCTTAATTGTCATGTTGAGTCCATTGACATTAATGGTTATGACTGATATAGGTAAATTTAGTGCTGCCATGTTTTCCTGTTCTTTGCTGTGTTATTCTACTTCTGCCCTTTCCCCATCAGTTTCTTGTTTGGTCCCATGGGTTGACTCGGTTAGGTCTCATGGATTTGTAATTTTCCTTATTTTTCTTCAAGATATTCTTTAAAATGTTTTGGAGCACAGGTTTCGTATTTGTGAAGTTTTTCGGGTGTTCTTTGTCATGGAAGTATCTTATTTCCCCATCAGTTTTGAAGGATAATTTTGCAGGATACATTAGTCTGGTTTGGAAGTTGTTTTCCTTTAGGGCTTGAAAGACTTCACTCCAGGCTCTTCTGTGATCCTGACGGGCTTCCCTTGGAATGTAACTGTTTTCTTTTCTCTGGCTGCTTTCAGTAATTCTAAAATGAAAGTGGATAAGAGACATAAAGATTAAAACAGATACTCTAAACCTGTTGCAAAACAGGCTAGGTAAAACTCTCAAAGACATTGGCTTAGGGAAAGACTTCATGAACAAAACTTCTATAGCACAGGAATTGGCGGAAGAAATCAACAAATGGGACCTCATTCTTTTAAAAACCTTCTGCACAGCAAAGGAAACCACCAACATTACAAAAAGGCAACCAACAATGGGAAAAAATCTTTACCAGTTGTTCCTCAGAAAAAGGGCTACTATCTAGAATATATAAAGAGCTCAAAAAATCAGTCCACCCAAAATTTAATGACCCAATTCAAAAATGGGCATCTGAAACGAACAGATATTTTTCAGAGGAAGAAGTAAGAGCATCTAAGAAGCATATGAAGAAATGCTCAACATCATTAGTTATTCGAGAGATGCAGATGAAAACAACACTGCGATTTCATCCCACTCCACATAGAATGGCTGCCATTTCAGATTCAGCCAACAGCAAATGTTGGCGAGGCTGCGGAGAAGAAGGAACCCTTCTCCACTGTTGGTGGGACTGTAGACTCATACAACCCCTGTGGAGATCAGTTTGGAGATTCCTGAAAAAGCTAGGATTGGAGGTCCCATTTGACCCGGCCATCACCCTGCTAAGTATATACACACAAGAATTAAAAGACTCATATCACAGTGACATATGTGCACCCATGTTTATAGCAGCCTAATTTGTGATTGCTACATCTTGGAAACAACCCAAGTGTCCATCAACTGCAGACTGGATAAAAAAGCTGTGGTTCTTCTCCAGGATGGAGTATTACTTGGGCATAAAAAATGATAAGTTTGAATCATTTCTACTTAAATGGACATACCTTGAGGATATCCTCATAAGTGAAATAAATAGGTCACAGAGAGGTACATGTCACATCTTTTCTCTGGTATGAGAAAATAAAGATGTAAATGAGTCCTACAATTATATGTTATATATTGTGAAGTAGAAAATGCTCAAAGTAAAATATGGTGAAGGGTGAAAAATAATGAGATTATAACAAAAAAGGAAACAAATTTTATGTAGATGGGGGGCGGTAGGGTGGGTAGAGCTATGGGAAAAAATGAGAATTAAGTTGTGTCTTATACTGGTACAAATCCCCATTATGGAGTGTAATCATGATATGTGTATGCAATTTACCAATAAAGATTAAAAATAAAATAGCCCTAGGGATTGAACCCTGGGCTTTCATACAGGGTTAGTTACATCACTAGCTTTTTTGTATTTTTTATTTTTGAGACAAGGTCTTGCCAAGTTGCCAAGACTGTACTAGAATTTGTAGTCCTGCCTCTGTCTCCCAAAGTGCTAGAATTACAGGCATGTGTCCCAACACTCTGATAATGTAATATCGACCTGGAAAACCTAGTACCCAGGTCTTTAATGTTAAACCTGTTTAAACAGTGTTAAAAGTTGAACGTTAAAGTTGTAACTTAAAAATATGGCATGTTGGAAAATGATAGACAAAATAAATCTTCATTGTTACTCTTTCAAATTACATGTCTTTATTGCACAATTAAGAGAATGTGCCACATAGGGATATAAAGACTCTTCATACTTGCAAATGTCTTCTAGACGTGAACTTCACAGAATTATCCATTTTGTGGGGGTTATGACCACCAATGAAATCCTGCCCTTGAATATAAAATTCAGAATATTATCATTCATTGGAAGAGAAATTAGTTTTCAAAAATGATTGTATGATGTGAGGTATTTGTTCATTTATCTTTGCACAGCATCTGTTTGGTCCTTTAATTTCTGGATAGCTTATATTCTGTTCATTTCTTTCCACAGGGGGGAGGACGGAGAGAAAGAAGAGAAAGCCAAAGAAGACAAGGGTAAACAGAAGTTGAGGCAGCTTCACACACACAGATATGGTGAACCTGAAGTTTCCGAATCAGCATTCTGGAAGAAAATCATCGCGTATCAACAGAAACTCCTAGTAAGATGATTTAGAATGAATACTGGTTCTAATTTATTGAGAGCCAGTAATAATTGGGGCTCAGTAAATATGAATGGAGCCAGCAATTCAGCCCTATAAATGTAAGCATCTCTTCGGAGGTTGGTTTGGGGAGGCTGGTTCCAGGTCCCACCTCCATACGCAAATCTGTAGATGTTCAAGTCCATGATATGAAATGAAATAGTTATTTGCACATAGCCCATGAATATCCTTTCCTAGACTTTATATTATCTCTGGAGTACTTAAACTATCTAAGACAAGGTAGACAATATGGAGTAAGTTGTTATACTCTATTGTTAGGGAATAAAGACAAGGGGAAAAAGAGTATGTAGAGATGTTTAGCGTAGAGGCAATTTAACCCCAAGGTTTTCTACTCACATTTGGTTGAATTCAGAGATGAAAAAATGTTCCTCAAATCCTTTATTTTCCAGTAACATTCATTGCAAAACTCAGTGAACACCAATATTTCATAGACAGCACTGAATAATCATGAATGTGATGTCCTTCCATAGTTGCTGAGGGAGCAGATGTGGCCATTAAGATTTAGAGTTTGGATCGCCTCCCCAACACCTGGCTATAGCTCCAGGATCCCTGAAGAGTGTGCTTAACTGCAGTTTAAACCAAGTGATGGAAGCTTTTCCTCTGTCTCTCTAAGGGATCACACTTTCTTGACTCTCCAGAGGCCTTCTGTTTTCTTGCTGGCTTTTGCAGTTGACTGTCCCTGCTCCACAGTTTGCACGTTCAAGACTCGTCATCCTGTGTCAGGCTACCACAAGGCCATGTTCCTGGCTTTTGTGTCCATCACGCTCAAATGATCAGGGTCAGCTTCTCAGCCCCTGCAACCTTTGAGGGAGAGGGAGGATCCCTGGCCTGCTTGGGTGTAGTGGCCTGTCTTGGTGCAGCAAGTTGTGCAGCAGACAGGGTTTGCTGTTCAAAACTGGTACCAATAGTGATGGGTGTTGTGCAAAGAGATATTTTTACTTTGATGTGGCTTCATGATGCAATAGCCCTGACATTTATGCTTGTGTACTTCATACATAGTGCCCATTTACAGTCAAAACAAATACTTGATTTCCCCATAGTCTTATTTCCTTAAACCCACATCCTCTAGGTTATTTTGTTGTTTCCCAACTCAGTAAATGTACCATTTCCTTGGCCCTCAGTTGGAGAATCTAGAAGTTATCACCTTTGAATCCTGTTCTCTTGCCTCAGATATAATCTAGCAGTGACTCTCATTATTATTTTCCAAGTGTATACAGAGTATGCCAGGTTCTTGTCATCTCCACAGCTACCCAGGAGTCTAAGCCACCCCCCCAAAAAAGGCACCCCACCTCTTCCTGCCTTCCTCTGAGAACTTCGTAAGCGGTCCCCTTACTCCCACTCTTGCCCCCATGACTTCTTTTCCATACAGGGGCAGGAGTAACCTTCCTACATCGTAATCCAATTGTACACCCAAAAATAATAATTACAGTACAGCAAAGTTATGTTATATAATAGCAATGAACACAGTGAGATTAAAAGATAATTGTTTCCATATGAACTCATTTCATCTTCAAAGCAAATTTATGGGACGGGTTCCACTGTTATAAGAAAATTGTTGCTTTGAGAAGGTTTAAGTCAGTGATGGGGAACCTTTTAGAGATGGGAGGCCAAACTGCAACCCCAAACCCACTTAATTATCTCAACATACCTATACTTCAATTAAACCTGAATACTGAGGTTTTAGTTTCAGTAAAACAACTCATACATTAACATCTTTTGTCTTAAAAACAACATGTGTGCCATAGGTTTGCCACCCCTGGATTTAGTCATCCTTCCACATGCCATATTTAGGAAGTGGTGGGTACTGGCTTCATAGCAGGCAGAGTGGCGGTACTAAAGGTCATTTCATCAGCCTCTGTACTGTAAGAAAATGCAGACTTTTTTCAGAAGTCTTCAGCATCCTGAGTCCTGTCCACCTGTCTGACCACTGCTTAGCTCTCTGACCATCTGACTTCCCCCCGCACCTCCCTTCTTGTGGCCCTTTGTTTACATGATTCTTCACACGTACCAAGGCTACCCTTGTTGCTGCTTGCTCTGAAAAACTCTTTCCCAGTGCTGGCCTGTATTGCTCTTGGATTCCTCTCAGGGAATTCACTGTGATCAGGTCCCCTTCGTGGATAGCCCTCCCCTGACCACCTCTCCATAATGCTGTCTCCTTCTATGAGCCTTTAACTTTTTACTCTGACTTTGCTTCATTACTGGACTTCTCTGAGGTAGCAGAATTTTTCTCTTTCCGTGTGTGTCTATAGCACCAAGAATAGTGCTTAACACATGGGCTACCAATCTCTATCTGTAGTTCAAGGTAAATGAGTAAATACTTTATTTAAGTTTTCTTCAAATTTCAAGCTCATTGACTCAATGATATCATAATTTTTTCTCACCTGCAGAACTATTTTGCTCGCAACTTTTACAACATGAGAATGTTGGCCTTATTTGTCGCGTTTGCAATCAATTTCATCTTGCTCTTTTATAAGGTGAGTATATCTTAGTGTCTCAGCAAACAGTAGAAAAATGCAAGTAGCCAGAGGGGAATATGTACATTTCTCAGATCTCCTAGTGAGCATATCTAAATGTATTCTAAGATGCATTGTAAAGAAAGAGCAAAGCTGAAGCCCAGGTACATCATGGATACCCCAGAAGGCAGAATGGATTTGCTCCTTCAAAATGAATGAGAAGTACCTCAGCCATAGTGTTGGATTTGACCCCTTTGCCTGATCTAATTCAGCCAAATACCTTTTATTCTATGTGAGTTTGATGTAAGCTGTGCTCAATTCTTCTGATAGTCGAGATGTCAGCTGTCTAACTTTTCCTGTATGTGTAGGAATCCTTTTCATTCAGTTGGATTAGAATGGCATATGTGTTACATGCCTTTGATGCCTGAAAAAAGCTGCCTCCTCAGGCTCTGTTCTGAGTCTTTTCTTCAAGAAATAACTTCACGTCTAGGTCTTTGCCCTTGTTTTCTGTTTGTGATGGTATCTTCAGTGCACAAACTGACTACTTTTTTACACGGTTTGAATCAGGTCTCCACTTCTTCTGTGGTTGAAGGAAAGGAACTGCCTGCTCGAAGCTCCAGCGAAAGTGCCAAGGTGACCACCAGCCTGGACAGCAGCTCGCACAGAATCATTGCAGTTCACTATGTGCTGGAGGAAAGCAGTGGCTACATGGAGCCCACCTTGCGTATCTTAGCTATTCTCCACACGGTCATTTCCTTCTTCTGCATCATTGGATATTACTGTTTGAAAGTAAGATAGTAAGATGCCAAGGTACCTGTGTGCATCTCTGTGTGTGTGTGTGTGTGTGTGTGTGTGTGTGTGTGTGGTGGAAGCTGATCCTGAAATGAAAATTATATACATGAATTTTATTTGGAAATGTCCCAAGAATCCACACCTGCAGGGCAAGGATAGGAAGCAAGATGAAGTGAAGGGAAAATCTGGGCTGTCATACACACAGCAAAGCATGGTCATGGGCTTCCATCTCTGAAGCTTAGATGCCCTTCTGTGCTTGTCCTGGCAATGCGTTTACACTGGCTGCAGGCTGCACAAGGATGAGGATTTGTAGCTTTCTCGCATCTACTGATAATTATTCACACAATGCACAGTTTCACCTGGAACTTGACCCCACAGAAATGAGTTCACCTGCCCACTGTGTCCCATCGCTGTGCTCCATCCAGTGTGTTAGGACTTACAGAAACGCTTATGAGTCTGTGATCCAAACACCTATTTTGATCTGTGACTAGGTACTTATGTAGTGTTGCCCTTGGCAGAAATGCTTTATGGTTTGTGACACTTCACCCAGAAAATAATGCAGCTTTATCTCTAAAGCTCTGCCAAGGGGACAAGAAAATTTGGTGAATAGAATTCAAGATAATCCCTTGGCATCCTCCCAGCTGCATATTACTTGTGCAAACCTGTTTATCTTTTCCTAG
>PVIR01009820.1:0-51932 GCA_004026965.1 Petromus typicus | reverse complement strand
TAGTTATTCACATTCATATATGAACTGCTCGGGCAGATTTTACATAGACACCATTGGAATGCTGACCTAGTTATTTTACAATTATCCTTCATCTGCGGGTGCTTGTGAGTCTATCTTGTCTGTCTGGGTCCTGCCTGATCCCACTGAACCTCATTCTTTAGAAACTTTGAGTTGAAAGAAAATCCTTCCTTTTTTGGCCAAGCAGGGTGAGGTGCTAGTTAATTAAATTCCTTGTAGGCGTCTTTCCTGATGCAGTAATACTAAATCCAGGGATAAGTTGTCTTGGCAACTGCTTGGGTGACTGTTAGCAGCCTGTTCCTCAGGCTCTTGAATAAAGATGTTTGCAAATGTAAACTGCCAGCTGAGGTCCCACAGTCTTTTTCTCACTCTTCCGAAGAAGCTGGACACTAATTGATAACATTGCGCTGCACTTTCATTTATGTTTGAATAATAAAGCAGCATTCACCGCTCAGCCTCTGGACGATTACATATATTATTCATGCTTTCAAAATGTAATAAAGATACATACTTAATATCAGTTTTCCAATTAAAGTTTATGGCCAAGCACAGTGATGGTTATGGTTTTCGGCAGAGGTTTTTAATTTTCTCCAAATGCTTTTTTGGGATTCACAAAGCAGCATCGAGAAAAATTATGGTCAGCTTGGGGGAAGGGAGGGTGGAGGTCATAACATGGACACAGACACAACACATATATGTAAAACTCATTCATTCCACTGTCGTACCTGGCAAAACAATTCACAAAAGTCTCTTTTCAAATGCTTTGTTTTTTCATAAACATTTTTTAAGAATTCAGTGCACCAAAGAAACTGGCAAGTGAGTCAACTTGCTAACTATCAGTTTTGTGGCTTTTGTAGCACTAAAATAATATGTGCCAATAAAACTGGTTTTACTAGATAATAAAGTGATTCTCATGTAGAGAGGTTTCACATTGACTTCCTTTAGGAAACGTGGGGCACTGAATGGTATGGAGGGCTGAGAGGAACTAAAATCACTGGGTTTGAACTCTGAGAATCAGATAATGAGACCCAGAGAGGTTGGAGATGCTCTACATCTGTAGTTCACCATGAGCAGGTCACGTGTTCCCACGACTGGCAAGGTGGCATGGGGAGTCTTGTCGTGGCAGCGTTTCTTCCACACATCTCTGGATAACAAGCCTTTCATGACATTTTTTCTTCTTTGTACATAATATGTTTTAAAAATATGGGCTTCTGAATCTTGTGTAGCTTGGATATACACACTTGTATCATTTACAGTTTTCCTGAAACATTCTCTTCCAGAATCTTGATTCTCCTGTCTCTGTGTGGTCAGATGGTGGCTACCTATTTATAAAGTACTCAGAGAGGTTCTACAACAGGAAGTGAAAGGTTGAGAAAGGACGTCAAGATTCCGCAGGGGACTTCAATAGCAGACTCAATCAAACAGAAGAAATTATCAGTGAGTTGCAGCTAACATTTGAAATTAACTTATCATAGGAAAAACAAACAAAACCTTGTAAGTGTGAAGAACATCAATAGGAATGAGTTACCATTAAGTGAGCCTTTAGTAAAAAAGGCAACAGAAATGTGTGAGAAGCAGATTCCACTCTTACACAGGGACTTTGTAGAGTTACCACACATGGTTGTGATGATCCCACAGAACAGAGTAAGTTTTAATATCGGTTCTGCTTCATGTTAGTAGCGAAGAGTTTCTGTCTGGCATTGGTAAGGGAAAGCTTCTGGCTCATCCGGTCTGAATCTTCTGTTCTCTGTGATCCATCTTGCTCTTTTCCAACAGAGCTTAGGAGGCAGTGATATATCTGCTTCTTGGTCCTTTGCATATTTCAAAGCCAAGGAAGTTTGCAAGACACTACATGTCTCTGTCTAGAACAATGCACTCAATTCTTTTGAAAACATCACTTCTGAAGCAAAATATATAGTGTTCTTCTCTTAGAGTTACTTGTTCAAGTGGTGCTCTCCGGTGTAAAGCTGATGGATATTCTGTGCCTGAACTGACCAGTATGGCAGACGTTAAGCTTTGTAACTAATGAACTATTGATGGAGAAGCTCACTTTTAAATTTTACTTAATTTGAAATTTTAATTTAAATAGTTGTAGGTAAAAGCTGCCATTTAATGTAGTGCCAGTTGAAAGGTCCTGGGAACCGAGGTAAATAGGGACAGTCTGGCTGTCTCCTTTCTCTTTCCTGTCTTTCTACTTCATCACTGTTCTCTATAAGAGATCAGCAGTACAAGGAGTGTTATCAAGATTATCTTTCTGTTGAGACATACTTACTTTTATGTGCCATCTTTTGAGGAAAACTTTTAAACTGGGAAAAAATAAGAATCTTGGGTTCCACAGAGTTCTAGTAGGGAAGTCTTCATGTTTAAGGAAGTTTGATCTTCTTGTAGTCAAGCCAGAGCTTTCAGGTGAACATCCACTTTGCCAGGCTAGAAAACCAGCTCTAGCTGAGCATCTATATTATTGACATTGCTACTTTCTAAAATGCTGCAATAATATGTTCCTCCTCTAAGTAACCTGATGTATATTTTAATGCAGTCAGCCTTCAGCCCTTTAAGTCATTGGACTTGGACTCCACTAGGAATTCGAACAGGTAATGACTTCATCTTTAGCTTGAGTCATCTATGTTGAGTCATTTTATCCCTTTGTGACATGTTAATATAGATCATACCTCTACCACAGTCATTTCTTTAATCTTGTGCCTGGTAAAGGTAGAACAAAACTAAGAAGTAGAAGATAAAAGAAAAAGAGAGAGAAAAAAGAAAGATATGGGACACAGAATGAAAATAAGAGAAAAGTAATTAAGGGCAGAAAATGTGAAAGAGAGAAGAGAAAAACAAAAATAAAAGAAAAAGAGATTAGAAGCAAGGTGAAGGACCAAGGAAGATTTGCCACGCCCCAGGGAATTAGAGGAAGTGACAGGAGGGAAGGAAAGGAGGAAAAAGGACAAGAGCACAACACAGAAAAATTAAACGAAAAACAATGTTTCCACTCAAAAAAAAAAAAAAAAAACAAGGGAAATAGGAAAAAGAAATTTCTGTGACTTCTAGTCTTGGGTCATCTGCTGGGTTTGTGGTTGTGCGGCAGCGTCCTGCTCAAGGCATGACTCAGCCCTCGCTGGGGGACAGAGGAGGTCATCAGAGTCTGGATCTGTGCCCGGAAACGGCGGCGAGCCAGCCGGAAGTAAGACGAGCCCAGGTGCTGTCAGTTCTTGGACTTTAAAATCCATGGAAGTTCAGGCCTAACTGGCCCTCTGGTCCTCGGGGTGGGGCCTGAGCGTTTTAGCTGTAACCCTCTGAGTGTCTTTCCCTGGCCTGACCACAGCCCCCTGACCTGGGTGCTGCTTGTGGTTGTCCCTCACCCAGTCACTGTGGATTTTAACACAGGGAGTCTGGAGAAGAAGCCAAATGATGCTGCTCTGAGTCCCGGGTTCAGTCGGCTCCTCCCTCCCTCCGTAGAATGGCGTCTGACCAGGCACCCTCTCCAGGGGAAGCACAGAAGTGGGCTGGTCTCCCACCGGCTCTCGGTGCCGGCATCCACTGCTCTGCTCCATGGGTGCATTTCTCCCCGATGGCCTCGGGGGTCTCCCGCTTTCACTGTCCCTGGAGGTTTGCTCTTCCTTTCTGACGGGCTACAGGCCTGAGCCAGGGAGAAAGGGCCATTTACTGCCTCATTTTCCTACACCGTGTCCTGTCTCCTCGCTTTCTCTGTGGCTTCAGCTTTCCCTTTTGGTCCTTTCTGGTTCTTGGGCACCCCCCTGCCTTCTTCCTCTCCTCCCCAAGTTGTAATTTTCCAGTGCCTCATTTTGGAGTCTTGGAGAGGCTCATGAGCTGCTGTTGACCACTTTGCCATCTCGTTTTGCATTATCATTCTGATTTGGAGATGAGGAAATCGAGGCTGTGGGAATGTGAATAATTGCTGTAAGATTTCACAGGTCACTGTGATCTAGTTGACATGTAAACCTGGGTCTGTTGAGTGACAGGAATAGTTTCCTGCACTTTTTGCGCGTTGATCCCTTCTGAAGAAGCTCTCTGGTGTGGCACGTGGAATCCACACTTCACGTTTAGAGTCCAGGTACCTTTACCAGCGAGTCTTATTTTCACTATAGCAGTTCTAATAAGACTGTAATTTAAAATGTTTGTATCTTTGAGGAAAATGTGTTTATTAGTCTTTAAAATTTAATCTTTTACAAAGTAAAAATGTCTATGATTCAATTAGCTATGTGTATGTATCTGTGCATATACATGTGTATTCTGTTTCCCATATAAATACATGTAAGTCTAGTCTTGAAATCTGACTTTTGTCCCTGAATTTTTCTTTTTCTTTGAGTCAGGGTCTCGCTTTGTAGTCTAGGCTGCCCCTGAGCTCGCTATGTAGCCCAGGTGAGCCTGGAACTCACAGCAATCCTCCTGCCTCTGCCTCCCGAGTGCTAGGATTACAGGTGTGAGCCTCCATGCCAGGCTGAGCTTTTTTCTTTTTAAGATGGAAAGGAATCTCATTTTCTGAAGGTACTGATTTTAATTTGAATTTATTTAGCAGACTATGGGGCAAGCAGCACTGACTAAAACAGTTCTCAGGGCCTCATTCTCTCCATCTGGGAAGCAGTGAGGAGCACAGCCTAACTGCTCTCATATTTTTCTTGGGAATGTAAAGACTGATCCACTGGTATGTCAAACACTTGGTCCTTGAGCACAGTGTCCAGTCTTGACCTTGCCATTTGCTGTTCAACAGGTAGATGAGCCCCTTTCGGATGGAGCCTCCACATCGTTTCTGGTGTCCAGGTGCACAACGGCCCCTTTACCACAGAGCATCCAGAGCTCTCAGTGTGTATCAAACGTCACTTTCCAGAAATACCAGAACATGTGATTAAGCTTTGCCTGTAACTTGATCAAAGGAGAGAAACCTGCTTGAAGGAAACTGCCACAAGGTGGCAGCCCCTCAGAACACTCACTGGGAGGACGTCCTGTACGTGGCCACTATGGTCAGTCTTGCCTTCAGAGCTTAGGTACATGGGAACAGAAGAGTCGGTGTCTGAATAAATGATGGTCTCTGAGAGGTCTGTAAGCCAGAAGTCTAGGAAAACCCTTCTAGGTGAGGGTAGTGTCTACAAAAATAGTGACAATATCACTTCCATCTTAGTGCCTTCCCTACCTTTCAGAACACTTTGTTTTACATAAGAAGGCAAAATTTAAATTGACCTAAGGAAGAAAAGGTGCTTTTTATATTTTACTGCTATTCAAAGTCATTGGTTCTCAGTGTTGATTGTACATTAGAATATCCTGGGGAACTTTCAAATGACTCTCTGGGGCCGTGTGCTAGAGATTAATTTTTAAAAGCACTCCAGGTGATTCTTAAGTGTATTCAAGGCTGTGAACCATCTTCCCCGGTCTTCTCAAATTATTCATTAATTCAGTCACCATTTATTATATACTTTCTTATGTCAGGTTTGAGCAAGGTGATGGTGATGATGTAAAATGAGATGCTACAATTGTCCCCAAAGACCTTTCAAGACAGTAATTCAATTCAGTGGAAGTCAGTTCAGCAAACATTCATCAGACTCCTAGTATGTTACAGGTACAGAGCCAGATACTAAAGAGACCGAGACGGAACAGTCCCTCCCGCATAGCATTTATATGCTAGTAGTTGGTGTGTACAACTAGTTATAACAGGCTGTATGTGGCATTAGTCACATCTCACCTTCATGCAACATTTCACAGTGACACAGGCATTTTTACCAATAGACATAACGTGAAATTAACCCACTGATTCTTGAGACTAGTGAGTGGCCAGCTATCATCATCTGGAGTTTGCAGGACAGAGAAACATGCTTTGTCAATAAGATGCTGGGTCAGTTCTCCCACTCAAGTCTGCAGATTTGCTGGTAAGCGCTTGACTCCATGGTAGGTGTGGAGCTCAGGAAATAATGGTCAGTTTTGATTGTCAGAATAAAGCCATTTGCCTAGGATGTATTTTTGTGCTGGTTGTGGGGATTTTATTTTCTGGAGAGTGAAGAGAGGACATTTCTGTCCCCACAGTTCTGAGAACAGTTTGTCTCTCTAGTTAAATGCCTCTTCTGTTTCTGTTTGTGAAAAAAGCTTTTCATAAAATATGATGTTCTACTTCCACCAAAATGCTAACCTCTAAAATTGCATAAAATATGATGTTCTACTTCCACCAAAATGCTAATCTCCAAAATTGCACTGTAAGTCGTCTTGAAAACTGAAAATAATTAGTTTTATCAGAAGATCTGCTTGTCATTAGTTTCTGTCAGTCATACAGAGCTGTAATTAGGCAACTGAAAATTAGCCCTAATGTGTTTACAGATGCCAGTTGTCTCATTTTCCAAGATCTCCTTTTTGTCAGCTACTATAGAGTGAAGCTAAATGCTTCACCCAGATCGGCACTGGCACATAAGGTAGCTACTGATGAACATGTTTAAGAACTAATCTACGGCCACTTGAAAAGCTGACTTCCAGAAGTGAAATAAAAGTGTCCTGCTCCTTGTGGGTAGAACCAAAATTACATAATTCTGGGCAGCTGTTCTACATCGCACAGTAGTGGAGAATCCTCTCACTGCTGGGCTTCCAGACGAGCTGTGGCCTTTTGGGTGCACGGAAGGTATAGGTGCTGAAAATCTTACCACGAGACTGTGCGGCTATCCAGTTAGTCCACAGGGATAGGATTGCTCATATTTAGACATCTAAGCCTAGGAGAAGACATTAATATAACAACAAATTAGAACCTATTTCAAAGAACAGTTGAGTAAAAGTCTTGGGGTGAAGAAGCAAACACCCAGAAATATTAACGAGAATATAAGATAGTCCCACACATGCAAATCTTTCCTGTGGAAGTGGGGTTTTATGTCTCAGTGCAGCTCCAGAAAAAAACGGTGACCATGGCTGGAAGTGACAAGGGTGAATTTTAACTTACTCTGATGTAGAAGAACATTAAAATTTGGGGTGTGTGGAAGTGGTTGCTTCACAAACTCCCTATTTTTGGAGATGCTTAGAACTCTGTTAGAGATGTAGAAGAAGGGATTTTGGAATGGCTTACAATGCTGGAGTCAGTGAACTTTCCTGAGGCTACTTAATAATTTTAAATACGTACCTAAAGGAATTTGTTCTAACTTGGATGTTTCAATGTCTGTAATTACATTTATCATAATGTCTCTGTCACTGAACTTTACTCACTCACAGAGGGTCAAATAACTAGTTGATTTTAGCAATTATCCAAGATTTAGCAGTCAATATGGAGTCTGTTATGTACAGCTGTGTGTGTGAGATGCTCAAATAGTAGCTGTTAAGTGAGCATCCGAGCCATTTTTGTTTCCCTAATGTCAAATTGACTGTGCAGCCGATGGGACTAAGGGCCTTCCACACCCTGGCTCCACTCTTATGAGCTTCATCCTGATCCTGGGATCCCACATACCTCATGTCTGAGTTGTATTCACAACTGGAGTTCTCAGAACTTGCACCTGTCTTTGCTCTTGACTTCCATTTTCATTTAAGTTGTTTCTGTGCCGTAGAACTAGTCCCTTAGTCACTGGCACCTCTTCCCGCCTCCCTGCTGGTCTCTCGATCCTCTTCCTGTAAGTGCCATCCCAGACCCATCCCCTGGGAAGTCCTCCCTGACTCTTCTCCTGCCTCTGTCCTCCCTCACACTTCCCTCCACTGCTCTCCTGGAGGACGTTGCTAATCACTAAGCGTGCATGTTCTTGGCTAAGCCCGCATTCAACTTCAGAATCCTTTCCACATCATCCATCTATTACTAAGGAATCAGATGTGATCAATGAGAGGAAATTTCCTGCTGCTCCCTGTTTGAGCATGGCTCACTTGTGGCACTTGGTATGTTGTATGTAAAAAGTTTATGAACTTGCTTTTTTGTCGGCAACTATTATGTCAATTATTACTTTTAAAAATTTTCATTCTTAATCCTCAGTGGAGTTGCTGAAGTTAGTCTTCATGTTAGACTTGCTTGGTGCGGACTTGAACTGGGGTCTTGGCTGTGAGCAGGTCAGAAGGGAGAGGTGAGCCCTCAGATCTCGTGCGGTGCTCACCTGCCGCTGACTGGGGGTGTGCACCGGCTTCGGGCAGGGCGCGAGGCACAGAAACGTCAGCTCCATCCTCTTGAAAGATGTCTCGGAAAAGACCGCTTGGTACTCTTCTGAGGGTGCCTGACATGTTTTCTTTCAGGTCTGAAGATCCCCTAGGAGAAAGGGTGTGGCTCACCTCTGAAACGTTCATTGTTTTATAAACTGCCCTTCAATGTCCCGCTCTCGGGTGGGACCACTATTTATGGCTGTCTCTTCCCAGTGTCTTGGCTCAGAACCCTCCTCCTTGTATTTGAAGGTGCCCAGCTGCCCTGGGAGCTCCTTTACTTCTGCTCCGGATCTCTGTTCTGTGCAGCACTTGGGCTTGACATTGGCTCTGGTCCGCCCTGGCCATTATATCTGGTACTTTGCTCCCAGCACAGCCCAGCTCACCCTTCAGTGCAAGGAATCTGGCTTTTCGGAATTTGTCTTCAGGAAGCTGTTGCTTCTGAGCTTTCAGCTCTGTAGGCTCCTCAGGATATGATAGGACCAGGGTCTGAAGGCATAGACACTGGGCTGACAGGAGTGATTCCATGATCCATATTCTCATGGTTTTGGCAAGATGCTAAATGCTAACATATTTGTTTTTTAAAAAGAAGATTTAAATAACTATAATTGCCCTGTATGACTTTTGGGAGGATTATATGATGTATTGTAGCAGATAAGAGCTTACAATTTTCTTTGAGTGAATGATTAACTTCATAAAAGGTGCAGGAAAGGTGAAGGAAGGGCGGGGAAACTTCACAGGGAAGCAGGTTTTGAGTGAGTCCTGTGGCAGAAGTCCTCAAGTGGAGCATCACAAGGGGGGAAACGGCATTTGACAGTGTGAGAAATGAAGGGCAGAATGAAGTTGAGAATAGCTATGGTTTGGGGTGCTGGGAGGGAGACATGGTGGGAAAGATGACGGGGACAAATATAAGGTCAAAGCCCGGGGAGAGGAATGAAAGGTAAGCTGGCAGGCATGGACCGTGTTTGGCTTCTCCTCTGAGGGAAAGACAGGGCCATGCCAGTGGTCATCCATCGAGTCCAGCAGGCAAGCTTTTCACTAGGAGCGGGAGTGAGCTATCCCAGGAACTTGGGAGTGGACTGAATAATTGTCTGGATAAGGACCTGCAAGTTCCACAAGACTCTCCTTTGTCTTGTGATGATAGGGAATTCTTTGAAAACTTGTTCTGGCTCTGCTGTGGGTCCTGCAATCCCTTTAGTAATTACTTTTTCCATTAGTAAAGCTTTGAAGACTCAAGAGACAGATCTGAGAACAACTCTTTTACCCAGAGAATTGAGCCCTTCAGGTAAGAACTAAGGTGGCTGTGGTTAAGTCGGCCCACAGTCACAAGTCTGGACTGTGCTGACATGGCCCGGAGGGAAAGGGGACACTGAGGCGGAGGGGTGGGCTGCTAGCACCCGAGGCTGAGTCCTCCATGTCCCTTCTGCTCTCTGGAGCCTCTGCACTGGTAGAGAAGCATCTTGCCCTGTACTTCCTTCAGGGTGAGTCTTCCAGATTAACTGAAAGAAACAACTCAGGCAGGGGGAAAGTCCAATGGAGGAGACAAGGGAGTTAAACTTAGTCTACGCTGCTGCAGAGAAAGGGCAGACCCCAAGTGTGTGGCCGGTCAAAGCGCCAGCTTACAGCATATCAATAGATGGAAGAGCCACTGGAACGGCTGTTTTGCAAGATTTCTTGTCTGGAGAGATGCTCACGGACCAGCATCACTTCACAGCAGAGTCATTTGTTCATTACTGAAGAAAGAGTCAAATCAAACAAACTCCAACATGTGGGAAGTTAGATAAATATATTTTCCTGAGACCTTGTGAGGCTGTAAAGTACTTTTTTCACTCAACATTTTTAGATGCTCTAAAAAAGAGGAGCTCCTGCCTTCACATACCTGAATGACTGCTGTTCCGTTTTGCATCCAGAAAACAGTGAGGGCGGTGTTATCTCATCTGAGGGCAGGGACTCTGTGTTTGTTGGGTCTGAGCCCTCTGCCTTTTATTTGTTGAGTGATGTCAAGTTAATTTTCTTGGTTGAATGTCTTGAGCAGGGACTGAGTTGCTTATGCATGTAAGGAATCTCTACCTGAAATATATCAGCAGTTATCATTTGTCAGTCAACCTGTTGCTACTGGGTAGGCACCAGGCTAAACACTTCTCATATTACTTATTTAACTTCTGTCATTAACTTTATTAAAAAGATCAAACAGGTGCTAGTACTACTGCAATTTTACTAATAAGGAAATTGAGGCACACGATAGCTGAGCAGGTCCTTTCTGGTCACACAGGATACAGGTGGAGGACCAGGGCTCAGACTTGGGCTGTGTTGGTTCCGAAGCTGGGAGGCTAGTACTGTACATTCTGAGTGAAGGCCAGATCTTTAGCAACATTAATAAGTTTTAAAACAAAGCTAGCAAATGAGTAGTTTATAAGTGCCAAACACTACTCATAATTCATTTTTATTTATTTTATTTTATTTTATTTTATTTTATTATTTTGAGACTAGGTCTTGCTTTGTAGTTCAGGCTGGCCCTGAACTCACTATGTAGCTCAGGCTAGCCTCAAACTCACGGCAATCTTCATGCCTCCTTAACTTCCTGCTGTAGATATTATTATCCCTGTTTTACTGAAAGGGATTGGACTCAAGATTTTTGAATCTAGACATATCATACCTAAAACATATGGACCCAATCTTATATGCTTCTCCTTTTATTGTGCTACTGTTGGAATGAATAATCCTCTTTCATGAAGTGTTTGTGTTGCTCTAAGAGAGATGTAATTGACTTGAACCTTGCACCGGATTTCAAATCATCATTTTTCCCATGCAGTGAGATCTAAAATGTCTCTGTGCTTTCCCAGTGGCCATGGACCAGCTAAAGGCTTTAAGAGGCAGGTTATAGGTGAGAAGGTCTCCAAGGCCTCATTGCAGAGAGAACTGAATACTCAGGCCCAGTGGCGAAGAGTCAAGGCTAGCCTTTCTGCTTTACTATCTAGGGGACTTGGAAATACAAATACCCCCTTGGACCCTCTTCATAGTGTTGTTATAAAGATGAAAGAGCCTATTGCAAATGAGTCCTCCTTGGCTTGGTGACTGGCACAGGCTGCTGCTCCTCTTTCTCTCTGTCCTGATCTTTCTTTTTGGCCTCCTCCTTCTCTTCTTCTTCCTTTCATCATCCTCTTTCTTGCTCATTGGTTTCATATTATTATTTATAATTTGTACTTAGTGGAAAGAATTTTTTATTAGACAGATGGAGTTAGGTTGAGAAATACAAGCGCGGGCTCATTTATGATGAACTTTCTCCTTTTTACAAAACAGAAATTACCACAGGAGAGTATTAGATCCTCAGAAGTCAAAGTTCCCTGACTCAGACAGAAGGACTCAGCAGGCAAGGTAGGAAGTCCCGGGTAGTCTTGGGTCTAGAAATGATATCGTCTAATAAACAGTCGGTCAGAATCCTGAAATAACTTTTGTTCTTCAGTTAACTCGAAACCAAATGTTGGGGACCATGTTCTAGCACAGTGCATTCAGCCTCATGGAAAGGGCTGTAGCTCCCCTGCCTTCCCTTTGGCTCTGTAATTTAAGGTTAAACCTTTTTGCTGAGAAAAAGGGAAAAGGCTGATAAGCTCGAGAGGAGTGTCTGCCTGCTGAGAATTCCGTAGGACAGCCGGGTGGGAGGTGTGGCCTGAATGAGGGAGGTGCCAACACACACAGCGCTGGGTGAGGTCCTCCCTGAGAAAACCATCTGTCTCCTTGGCTGGGATCCCTTCTGGGTTCATTAAGGCCCAGAATGTCGCACTGCTCAAGATGCTGTGCCCTGCAGGACTTTGTACTTGGTCCTTTGGCTTGCCTTAGCCTTCTTTTAATGGAGACTTGTGCTACCTCCTGCCAGAGCATATTGTGAAAGATTAATTAGCTAATATTGTAAGAGCCTTTGATGATGACTGCTAAGTGCTCATGCCATGTAATTGCCACTTTCCCATGAAAATGTCCATACAGTTACTAATGAGGCATTGTTGAATACCCCATGCCCCATTATTTTACAGTTGTCTTACAATTAGCTAGCATCAGTACTATTTCAAATGACATTTATTGCCAACTTTCTAGTTTAATTTTTGGAGATTTTATGAGAAGCTTGGGCATTGTTTCTTATTCACTGCAACTTGAATAATTAACAACATAAATATGGCTTTGGGTGGTGATATTCTCAGCACCATGAGTTTTTTAGAGATTTTAATTAAGAACACTACTGTTGTACTTTCTTGGAAGGGTTATAATAGTACCTACACACTAAGCACTCTTTCCTTCTGCACCGTGGCTCGTGCCTGAGTGTGAGTGCATGATTGTGCATCTATGGTGTTAAGTGTGTGGATGCAATGTTTTCATGGGCAATAGTGTAAAAAGAGACCCGAGGACAAGGTGAAGTCCTCATTTCGCTTAGCTTTCTTGAAGACGCGTAGTGGAGTAGCTGATTAAATAACTTTTTTTTTATCTTTATTGGTACATTAAATATACACATCATGATTGCACTCCATAATGGGGATTTGTACCAGTATAAGACACAACTTAATTCTCATTTTTTCCCATAGCCCTACCCACCCTACCACCCCCCCATATACATAAAATTTGTTTCCTTACTTTTTTGTTACTTTTTGCCATTTCTCACCATAACTCCAAGGTTTCCTATCATAACTCAGACATTCAAGTTAACTCAGATTAAACACCTTTGTTAAATGTCTACAATATTATCAGCCACTGGATGAGATGTACTTCATGCTTCCTTTATTTTTACATTACTGAAGTCTTTGGTGATGACAAAATGGAGCCTCAGAGAGGTAAAGTAAGATGTTCGGGGTTTTCAGAGTTTATAAAAGATGAAGAAGTCAAACTTGATTCCATTGGATTCCACCCTTAACTTCGCTAAGCTTTCTATCTGGAGGTGAGTCTTGGTCACCTCAAAGGCCAACTTCTTCTTTCCTGGGAAGTCACAAGGGTCACTAATCTAAATGCATCTTCTCTCTTTCCTTTGACTTTATTTGCTGTCATTTTTCACAATAAGACTTTTATTTTAGCTATACACCAGTTGGGGGAAAGTATAATGTGACTGTTTTAAAAACATTAGCTTGGAGACAATTGGATTACATTCTTCTCTGTTTCTTCCTGTCTGAGTCATCTTGGACAAAATCCAGCACCTCTTAATCTTCACATTGCTGATGTGAACATGGAAGGGATCATGCAGAGAAGATCCTTATAATGTTTTAAGGTTCATGGACAGGACAGAAATAGTGACTCACTGGATGGATAAAACGAAGTGAGGCAATGGATAAGTTAGTCAGTGAATGGCCGAGACCTCTGTTCATTTGAGTGATCACCTTTGCAAACTCTCATTACTCAAACTCACATTCCATGTAGTTTAATAAGTAACAAAATAATAAAAATACATCTTAAAAATATTTGAGGCTCAGTACATGGTCCAGATATCCCTGCTGAAGTACTAGGAAAAACTGAGCTAAATCAAATTCCTTACCACAGTTGTCGCTATGACCAGAGTATCCTGAGCACCTGTGAGCTGCAATACAAGAGTCTACTGTGTTGAGACTTCCTCCAAGCCATTTCATGTGTAGAGACAGAGTGATGGTTGTCGAGTGGAGACCCGGACTTTGTCACTAGATTCTTATCTGAATTCCAGCCTCATTGAGTGCATCATGAGAAATGCTGAGACTCCAGGGAACAGATTTGGGAGGTTTGCTTGTAAGAAGCCATGGGGAGTGATCTCGGAACAGCAGCTGTTGGGGCTGAGAGAGGCAGGAGTGAGGAACGGCGGCAACAGCAAAGCCGAAGCAGACCCTTGGGATTCGCAACATTGGAAGTCGGACAGCCCAGGAGCACTGCCCTGAGCTGGGGAAGGAGGGCTGCTTTCGGATTCCTGCAGAACATCCTGGGAAAGGAGAATCCTGGGAGGAATCAACCGCAGTGCCAGCAAGCCACGCCGGCAGCTGTGGGCGAGTTTCTCAGGCTGGGGCTGGGATCTGAGTGGAGCTCTCGTCTCTCGTCTACTGAGATAGCAGTCATTCCATATTACTTCTGCACATATTTGTGGCATATATGTAATATGCTTGCTACGGATACAAAGGTAAGTGAGCTTATCAATTGGTGACAGAATTCTAATGGGTCTTGACTCCATATTGTAGGAGGGTACTATAAACATAATAGTTTAGAGAATAAAAAGATGGATTATTATTTCTAAAATCCTAGACCATTCCACCAGCCAGCACCTGAGTTGTCTGCTGCAAAAGCCATATGAAGACACTAGGAAAATCCACATTCATTTACCTTGATCTAAGACGTGTCCTATGAACTGTAGTGTTGTACCAGTTTGCTGACATGAGTCCCTATGGGCAGAATCCTCAGTCTGCCCTCATGGGGTGCCAGGTGCGGGGTCTCATGGAGACAGAGTCGCTGCTGTGAGACTTCTCCCCATAGCAGGGCTGGCCCAGGTAACTCCCCCCGCCCCCTGCACTGAGCCTGTCTGCTGGAGAGGGGCAGAGCTGTCCTCTTACCACCCCTTTTTCTCAAGGGTTGCTTTGCCTTCCTGGGCTCCTCTGGATCGGTGTGTCTCTAACAGTCACAGAGGTTCTTGTCAGTCATCCTTTCCGAGGTGAAGTGTGACAGCAGGGTGGACATAACAGGTGAGCTTACGTCACGACCCCTGGTTAGGCAGCTCCTGCCACTGAGCTTGTCTGGGCTTTGGCTTCTTCACCTGCAGAATGGGACAATGGTGGAAGGTCATTACTGCTCTGTCACTTCTAGACAACTGAAATTTTTCCATGCAAGTGATACTCTCAGATGCTTTTAGCTCAGCAAGAGGCAGATCAGCCTTCATTTCTAGAAGGCGAATCACAGATGTTAGATTGTTAGGGAATGAAGTCAAACAAGCAGTTCGCAGAAGTCAGAATAACAAAAATGCCCACAGCTCTGCTCCTTTGTCGGCCGTTTCTTCTGCTCGTGCTGTTCTTACGCTATTTCACACCCTATTGAAGCTACTCTCACTGATGTAGTTTAAAACCTTGTTTGTTCTGATCTACTGTGTATCTCAACTCATCATATCGGAACAACCAGGGCAGGTGGAACTGGCCCCAGATGATCTGGCCTCTCACCTAGATCACCGTGTGTGGTGAAGCTCAGCCCTCGGAGAACAAGCAGTCCTCATGTGTGAGACGGTTATTTCCTCTGCGCGGCTCCTCCTGGGGAAGCTTCAGGCAGCCGCGGGGTCTCACAGTCCCAATGGTTCAGAACTTTCCTTGTGGCTGAAATGCTCTTGCTCATCCCTTAGCGCCCAGGTTTACCCGGAGGTTGTCCACCTGACGGTTGCTGCCATTCTCAGTGCTTGGCTGTTGGATTCGAGTTGCGCTTGGCATCGCTCACCTGTGGGCGAGGCTCCTCCTTCTGGGCTCGCCAGTGGGAGTCGCGGCTGTACTCCCGTCCACACTCCTTTTGCAGCAGTTTGTCCCAGTTCTGCAGTAATTTACTTAAATCTCTGTCTTCCATGGACTGTGAGGGCCTCGAAAGGAGGCGCTGTATTTCTCCATCGTTTTGATGCGGAGCACGTGGCCCAGAATAAGCCTGAAATTGTACAGTGAACAACTGAACAAATATGTGTAGACTTCCAAATGCCTGATTTTTCAAATGTTTATTTCCAGCTGAAATATTTGCAGTTCATTGTTTTTAGAGGGTTGGCATTAATTTTTAAACCTTAGAAAAATTATGCTATTTTTTAAAAGAATGAAACAATGAAAATTTTTACCGAAAAATGATAGAATGATTGAACTCCTTTCTCTACCTTGGGAAAATTCACAACTTTTTTTTAAATTGAGTTTTTAATTAGGTTTCTGTAATAAACATGATTATTTAGCGGACTGCTGGGTGGGTGTAATGATGAGATGGGCGTAAGATGCAGGATGGCATCTTGGGAGTTTTCTCTGCTGGGTTGGGAGAGCTCAGAAGGAAGAGCTGAATTTAAATTAAATTGTCGCTGTGTATCCATCAAAAAGAGAGTACGATGTTGGGTACATTACAACATCATCTTCATAATACATTGAGGTACCCACGCCCTGGGTGTGCTTGGAGACTCAGAAAATGGTTTGATTTGCTTGAGATCGGCTAGACATGAAGCCGACGCTGAGTTCAGATGTCTGGTGTCCACGAATGAGACGGAACTCACACGGGGTCCGGCGGCACGCGGGGGACGCCTGAGCCTGGTAGGCCGGGGGACTGGGTGAGGACGGCTGCTGGCTCAACTTCTCCTGCTGCTGAGAAGGGTGAGGTTCAAGACAGGAGCGAGAAGGATGCAGCACAGAGGCTCTGCCAGGTATTTCCACTCTCGGGAGGATCAGACGCTTCACTCCCTGCCCGACTCAGCCCGCGCTCTCGGCGGCCGTCGGGGCTCTTTGCTCAGCCTGAGACTTTATCAGACGCCTCTTTCCTGCTTGTCCCTCCAGGTCCACCCCCCACCCCGTGCTCTGCCCCCTGCTTGACCCTGGGGGCTTCAGTGCCCGTGCCTCCTGTCCTGCCCAGGACTCACTCCTCCTTTCGTGCCACCCAAGTCGTCCCACGCACGGCTCCAAGCCCCCCGCGGGCAGTGCCGCGGCCCGGCCAGCCCAGCTTCCCCTGGACTCACTGCCTCTGTGCGCGGCTGCCCCCGGTGTCTCCGGGCACCTTCCCACTTACTGCCCGGTAGTGTCACCCTTCCTTTCGGGTCAGAAGGTCCTGAAGAGCTCGGACAGCACAGCGGGGCTGGGCGAGACCTCTGCCCAAGCACAGACACCGCCTCTGGGGGCTTTCTCTTGCCTCCGGGATTCCCACGTGGTTTCTATTTGTTCAAATAGTCTACGGCAAATGCCGACATCTGTGAGGCATTTTCAAAAGCCATCTTGCATTCCACTTGCGCTGGCAGGCCTCTCGTCCAGTCCGGAGAAGGGCAGAGCTGAGCGCGGTGGGCGGCAGCTTTCTCGGTGGACTCTCACATGGCGATGACGCTTTTGGAAGGGTAAAGTTTTGTAGTGACCCGACTCCCTCATTCTCCTCCTAAAACATTCCACATTCTGTCCAGTTTGGTGCTGTTGATTGTCATGTGCGGTGAGCAGAGCAATCACGTTCTGTCATGGCCTAATATAAGGTATTACTTTTTAATTTAATCTTTCATTCTAATATTAATGTAAGAAAGCGGTTTTGGGTTTAAACTGGGTTTAGGGTACATAACACACTTTTACTCTCATAGGTTTTTTTTTCCCCTTTGCATTTCTAATCATGTTTTTCCTTACCTTTATGAACATCAGAGGAAAAAGAAATGTTGGGCTATCTTTTCCTCCACTTAAGTGTGCCGGCAATTGCTTCATTAAGCCTTTTGCACAGTCTCTGAAGATGCCTTTTATTTGGTTTCTTTTAAAGCTATTGCTAAGATCTTGTCAACAAAGACTATTTTAATACACAGGATCAATTATGAATGACCTACTGATTGGTTCAGGAAAAGCCAGTGCTACCATCTCACAGTGCAAAACGTTTCTGGATCGTACACGGTTCCATGGAGAAAGCAGCTCTGTATGAGCCTTGGAGCTGTGTCTGGGAGTCTTGACCGAGCGTGGGAAAGGCTCTGTGCTCTCCAGCCTCTGTGTGACGCTCTGACTGATTTGATGGATGTCACAGACCTCTCCCGTGTTTCACACTCGTCTGTCAGTTATAGCCCATAACTGTGTTTTAGTGAAATCACTAGCTGTGTCCATGTCGAAGATCTAACTGCAGAGAGCCTCCGTACTCCGTGTAATTACAGATGGTTCCCCCACCAGAGCAGGGCCTTTACTGGTGGCGCTTTTTAAAAAAGTTACTCTTTTCTTACTGCATATTGTACATCCACAAAACTTCTGAAATTTTGGGTATGTCTCTTCTCTCCTGTGGAGCACAAATTCCTTATTACCTGGGAATAGTTTCTCCTTTCTGTGGCAAGGAGAAGTGCTCAGGTTTCTTGGCTTTTGATGAAAGATATCCAAGTTTTATACTGTTTGGAGAAAATGTTTCCCGAGGTCAAAGTTTGTGGATACCGTATATGATTGTTCTGTCAATGACTCTCAGAGGTAACCATGCCCCGCTTGTCCTTCGGTTGTTTGCTGTTTGTCTAAGGTGGTCTGAAGGTGTGGGGTAACGTGTGCCATGCATGTACGCACACTTGTTTCTCAGCTTATTGGTCCTTTCATATATTTCAAATAGATAAGGCTGCTAGAGCAGGGCATTTCAGTAAGTGAAATTTCATCCTATCTTCCACTCACTTGGGTAGATGTATCAACAAGCTATAATTTAAAATCATAAAAGCCACTGTTATGGGAGAGCGGAGGGTAGGCTTCGTGGTCTGCAGGATGAAATATAAGGAATGCAGAGCTCCAGGCCATCAAGGCAGACAAGCAGAAACAGACAACTATTGTGAAGAATGAATGACTGCTAATGTGCAGCAGCTGAAGAAGAAACTGATACCCAGAGGTGGCCGGGAAGGAGGCCTTCCACCGAAAGCCCATCTCGCGCAGGGAGGGCCACGTAGACGCCGTGTGCTCAGGGCAGCCTGAGGACGCCCGCCGCTCTCAGCCCGTGACTGTGCTCGTGTTTAAGGTCTGGGAGGCTCTCTGCTCTTTGCAGTGCAATTGTCTCTGTTTCTCACTCGGTCTCCTGTCTCCGTATTTAGTGCCAAACCGCATGGCTCTGCCCTTCCTTCTACAATGGAGAAATTCATGTTTCCAAGTCCAATTCTTCATCTGCCTTGCTGGTTCCTACCTGGGGAGGCTGCCAGGTGCCTTGGGGCCAGCAGCGGGCTCATCCACCAATGCCTTTCCTGGGCAGAGGCACAGCTGGCCTTCCTGCCGACTGTCCCGATAGATTACGGACCAAGCCCTGATGGGATGCACTGTCCTCCTTCAGGTTGTCAGTGACTGAGGTTCAGAGGACTTGGAGGAGCACACCTGAACCAACACAGCCTTCCACCTGCTGGAGATAAGTGACTGTAAGGAGAGTTCCGCATAGTACTGGTCTGAGGCCAGGTCTGAGCATTTTTGCCTAAATCATGCTCTCAGAGACAGGGAATTTAGAGAAAAATGTAAAATTATTTAATTAGCTGAGCAACTTGCAGCCATGTTAAAGAAAACCTTTCTCCGTAGAAAACAGCTTTGGGAGCATTGATTTTGTCTTCGTCAGTCAAGGTGAGCCAACCTGTACTGTTCTCACAGGGGTAAACAGCACAATGTCTAGAATGTAGTTCCATGGTCCTTAGGAGGGGAAGAAAGGTATCAACTGGTAGCACTTTCTGATTTATTTGGAAAGTGTGGCCTAAGAAATGCTTTCCAAGTCCTGTTTAATTATGTCTCATTTTATCTTCAGGGAGAGTTTGACTGCTCTCACCTGAAATTTGTATTGCTTGCTGGGTGACTGAAGTGTGTTCACTTTCTCTTCCGATACCCAGGGTCACAAGGCCAGAGCTGGACCTTGAACTGGGTTTTAAAACACAGATAAAATAAATGTCACTTCTACAAACCACTTCTCTATCCCAAGCTTTATTCACTATTTACTGTGTTTTGTTTTTTAGAAAAGCATTTGAATCTTATTTTTTTTTGTATCAAATAAATACAATTCCATTATTTCCAATCCATTAGTCAAGTGAACTTCTGAGATTTGTTAAATAAACTATGGAACTGGTAGAATATTTTTATCTTATGCAGTAATTCTGAGCATATCTGAGGCTGTCCTTGGACATCCCAGCCTGCTCCATTCTGCATCTGGCTCACAGTGACATGACAGTTCTAACCCTTTCTACAGAAGTGTCGCCTGGCACCACGACTGCTGAGTCATATAACTCTGCCATGCTGTGCCCCCTGGAGGGTGTGAGGCAGCATCCTCAGCTGCCCCACACGAGGTGCCAAGAGCACATCCTCTCTTCCCTCATCTCAACTGCAATAAGCAAATTTATCTCCAAGACACCATCAAATACTCCAACAGACAAAATCTGTCCCATTCAAGAATCATTATTTTTGTCTTATTAGTCTTTTATTACACTTTCTTTATTAGATGAGATAAATCTTCCCTTTTCTCCTCCAAATATTTCTGTTATTCTTATATATTATTCTTCTTAAATGTTCTATTGATTTTGTAAATATATTTAATATATATTCAACTTCAATATTACTTTAGAAGCTAAAGTGGGAGTTTAGTATAGAAACTCATACAGAAATGTTTCCATTTTTATTAGTTTTTTTTACATTGCAAGTTAAATGCAGTCTTGAAATTGGTTGTAAGTTTATTATTTTTAAAATTTTCATTAGTACGTGTTTTCAGGACACAGTGATCATATTCCTTGGGAAGAACTGATACATACACACACACACACACACACACACACACACACACACACACACACACACATATATATGTATATAACATATATATGTATATAACATATATAAAACTGACATATATATATAATATCTTTAATTATTTTTTTAAATATCCTTTCCCTTCCTTCTCTCTTTTTTCCTCTCATCTCTTGGTCCTCTTCCACTTTACAGAATAATATTTTCACGCTGGATGTGGCAGCACACACCTGTAATACCAGCAGTGCAGGCGGCTCAGCTAGGAGGATCTGGGCAAGTTAGTGACTTGGTAAGACCCTGTCTCAGAATATAACAGGGCGGGAGGTGTATCTTGGTACACAAACTCTGGGTTTGATCCCCTCTACCTTGAATTTATTTTTCAGTTTTCTTATTTAATCTGCATCATTACCCCAGAGATAGATATATAAGTTATTATTTACATCTCATATGATAGATGTAAGTGTTGAATAAACCACTTGACCTGAATTCTAGGGCTCTTTCTTTCAATATCTTCCTCATTTCAAGGCTTAAAAATCAGGAAACAACAAAAGAAAGATGTAAACTACAGTGTGAGACTTTGTCGATATTTAAGAGAAGAGTTGGAAGCAAAGATTTCACTTTTTAAAGCAAAAGACTTTTTCTTCCATGGTTTTAGGAACCTAAATTTCTGGCTTTCTTTCTTGGTCAAAAATCCCATACATTTTCTTCAACTGATTTCCGGGCCAATTTTGTAAACTCTAGAGATGAATACAGTTGAAGATGACCCCTTAATTAGGAATGCTCGGGTGATGTTCTGAAGCAGTGCTACCCATTCATTTTAATGGAGCTCTAGTGTTTTATTTAAAGGATCAGCTGGGCATAGTAAAAAAGGTGAGTTATGTGGTCGTAACCTGAAACTCATTATCATCCTAAAACATTTGACTTTCCCCTTTTTCCCATCTTTACTGGGTTCTGGGAATGGGGAATAAATTGGAATATAAAAACTGTGTGCTGAAGTCTTTTTGACAAAAATGAAATCCGTAAATATAATCTATGCATGAACATGAAAAAAAATGTTTATTTTTTCTTTTATTTCAGAATGTGGCCATGAGAGACTTCTTTAGTTCAGTTCAGATGTGAAAAATTGAAATATCAGAAAATGTCAGAAATATCACGGTACTGGTCAAAAGAGGCAGGGAAAGCTTGGGGGAAAAATAGTTTCAGATAGGAGACAGAGCACAATATGTGAAGAAAGTTAGTTACCAGGATGGAATGGAAAACTCTGGAATGAAATGGAATTGATTTCAACATAAGTTAGCAGAGACACGCTAAGTAGAGATGATGAATGTCCAGCTGATGAGTAGCATCAGGAAAACCTGGCCAGAAAGAACATGGCTTCAGTTTCTCAGGGAAGGTCAAGGACAGAAAGGAAGAGAAGTTAGGGAGGACTGAAGAGGAGACAGAGCTAGCCTGCAGAACCAGATGATTGATCCAGAACCAGACCAGAGGAGCAGTCAGAAGTGCAGTTGACTGGTGGAGAAGGAAATCATGGCAGAAGCAGCTGGGCAGGAGCAGCTGGACAGCTTCAGAAAGGGCAGCAGTGAGTGTGTCCCAGCAGAGGGTAGTATTTGGAGAGGGATTATTGGTACTGTGTCTTCTTTTTAGCACACCTTTTCAAGATGAGAGGCATTAGTGCCTGTGAGTATTTAAAACCTATGAACCAAGGAGATCACACAAGGGGTAAGAGGGCTCTACTGGATCAGAGGTGCCTGCTGAGATCTTCCAAAGGAAGAGTCAGGGAGAAAGCAGTCAGCAAACTAGGTCAAGAAGCAGCTGTCAGTACCTGGGAGGAAAACCAAGAAGTGGAGAAGTGTAGTGAGGAGTGTTTCCAGGAGGCAGAGTTATCCGTGTGTCAGACGCTGTGATGAAGGACTGCATGGAGCACTCTCAGCAGAGTGGTCTCAGCCAGACAATTGGATTCTCCATTTCTGATTCTCTGCGCACAAAGCACAAAGTTTATTGACCATTTCCTATGCAAGAGGTGTTCCTTAGACCTTGCAGGAGGTAAAATGTCCCCAAGAACTTCAGTCAACCAGTGGTATTCACTGCAGAATTACTCTACATATGATGAAAATAAATGTGGAGAAGACACATTTGACCTCATAGGAGGAAACATTAGTAGAGAGAAACACAGAGACTGCTAAACTATAGGACTTGGTATTACAACCAACCCAAGGTTTCAGAAAGTCGTGTTGTGCAAGACTACATGCTCTAGGGCTGGGGATTTAGCTCAGTGGTTCCGGCGCCTGTCTTGCAAATGCAAGGTCCCGAGTTCGATCCCCGGTAACTATATACAACAACGTTGGGCATGGTGACTCATGCCCAGCAGCAATCAGTACCACATATCATAGAGCTGGGCATGGTGGCTCAGCCTGTAATCCCAGCATTTGGGAGGCAGAGGCAGGAAGATTGCTGTGAGTTTGAGGCTCGTCTGGGCTACATGGTGAGCTCAGGGCCAGCCTGAACTACAAAATGAGACCCTGTCTCAACAAAACTAAACAAAACAGAACAAAACAAGAAAACTACTGGTCTGCAGTGAAGGGTAAGGTAGTTTAAATTGGAAAAAATCAGGAAACACTTCATGAAAAGGCACAGACATAGAAAAATGCAGGGGAGAGGAACATGTGGTTTGGGCACTGCAGGCCAACATATAAGCAATTTGGGAGAAACATGGGCAAAAGCATAGGGTGAACTTGGGAGTTATTTTGCTGAGAAGAATATGCTAATCACAGAAGGACAAGTATAGAGTAATTCCACTCTTACAAGGCATCTAAAACATGACTGATTGTAAGTGCCCGCTCGATTTATTGAAAGATTTGATCTCATGCTGCCTTTCTAGTATCATTTAAAAAAAACAGTAAGAATTCAATAATGAGTCTTTAAAAAGGGTTAGTGGTGCTGCATCCAACCTGGGTAAGGCCATGTGAGTGACTCTGACTTTTTGCTGAGTTTCGGCAGGACCTTGATAAGTGTGGGAATTCCAGTTGCACCACAAAACTTGTACTTCAAGATAGTCCATCTAGGGCTGGAAGTTGGAGGACAACAAATCGATATCACCAGAACAAATTACTGTTGCTCAAAAAGGCTCCCATTTCAGAATTGTTTCCAATTTTAATGGGTCTTTCCCTCTTTTTAAATTCTGTATGCCCTTGTACATTTAGGATAGTGTGTTTTTCTGTGTCAGTGAGTGTGAATATGTGTGGGAAGGAGAGCCAGCATCTCTCTGTTAATCCCCTGACTCATAGCTACAGTTTCTGCTACCTGGAATGAAATTCATCTTTCACATTCTAATGATTATAAGTACTGTTCTTAAGTCAATTGCAATACCTAGAGTTTCTTTAGATTCTATCACGAAAGAGCTTAATTTGTTTTACAGTTTATATTCATGTTATTTTCTGTTCTTATAATTCCACAAACTTTTATATTTCAGTCTTTTGATGCACACACACATTTTGATGCAAACACACATTTCTGAGCATGGTGTCTGGTACCTATTATCACTCAAAACATAATAGTTCACCATTGGCTTCTTTTCCCTATTTTATATATTTGGAAAAAGTTTGCCAGGAAATATTGCACAGCTAAATACTTTTATTTCTAAGTCATTATCAACTTTTTATACTGTTTTGAATTTCCTCCTCTTGTCTTGGCTTTTTAATTTTTTTGCATTCTCATCCATTTATAAACATCCATGAGGACTTGTCATGTGGACAGCTGGAAGGCCAGCATGGCTGTCCACAGTGTCTCTGTCTCCCAGACAGGTCAGACATTGTTTGAAACTGTTATAGACGGAATAGGCTGCTAGACATCACACACACCCAAACACATCGCTGAGCTTCTTTATTTCTGTGAATTCTATTAATTAGCATAACCCTTACTATGTGAAAAATTGGTTAAATTCAAATGTATAAATTTTACGTTTTTCTTTTTCTTTTATTTTTTTTTTAAGGTTTTTTGAGACAGGGTCTTACTTTGTAGTTCAGGCTGGCCCTGAGCTCAGCCTCAAACTCACATCACAATCCTCCTGCCTCTGCCTCCCGAGTGCTGGGATTACAGGCGTGAGCCACCATGGCCTGTACTGTGGTGTGTGGTGCTAGGTATCAAACTTCAGACTTTGTGCTTGCTAGGTAGACGCCAGAACCACTGAGCTAAATCAGGTAGAGGTGAGTTAATTGTGACACCATGTCCCATGTTCATAGAAATGTGAATGAATGCTTTCTTGCTGGTTAATGACTCATTTGATAGTATTGCATTGTGCTCTGAGTGTGGGCTTTCATTTAATTATAATAAACATATCTCTAAGGCTACTGTTTGTTGTGTTTTATTTTGAAGCTGAGCAGATACCCTTCTGAGTAGGAAATGCCAGAATGTGCTCCAAAGATGGTCTGCCTGACGCTCACGGTTCTCTTTATCTGACGAGCTCACCTTAGTGTTTCTCTTCGTGCATCTGTTACTTCTAATGGGTGCTTTAAAACTCTTCCTTCCCTTTAAAATTAATTTGAAAAATAACTATAGCTAATTTGATTTTCCCTAAATTTTAAAATATCAGTGTCTTTTTAAAGACTCTGTTTTCTGTCTTTGTTTGTTTAGTTAGCAGCTCTCTTTTCCTTGAAGGAAAAATGTTGGCAGCCATGTGCACCAACTTGTGTTCAAAGCTGATGTCATTTCTAACCAGCCTGGTTACAGGTGTCCTTGGGCCCCTTGCATTGCCCTAAAGGATACATAGGGTCCAGATCAGTGGAAATGAGTTCAGTCCAAGATAACTCACCCTTCTTACAGATGTTCTACTTAACATCCAGAGGATGCTCGAGTGAATTCACTTCTATTTTGATTCCTTTTCAACATACTTGCAATATGCAGCCCTGAACTTCATATTAGTACATATATTCCAGCCTGGTGAACTTGGTTTTATCATATACACTTTAGTCCATGTGCCCAGGTTGACAGAAAGCAGAGCCAGAGCAGGAGCTGCCTGGAGCACAACAGACTGTCCCCTTGTCCCTTTTTCATTCTAGCTTGTAGCTGCTAGGCAGGAAGGTCGTGTTCTTCCTCTTTCTTCCCCAAATGACTGTGACCTATAACATTTCCCGGAAAGGTAGAATGATGTTGAACTAATGCGTGGATTTGTGCAACTAGAGAGAGAAGAATCCACAGCATCTCCTTGATTGAGTATAATTTTTTTTGCATATTTCTCAAGTGATTTGTGAAAAAGGGACAGTTTTATTCTTTAAATTTGTAATCCAACTACTGGTACAAATCCCTGTTATGGAGTACAACCATGATGCGTGTATGCAATGTACCAATAAAGATTAAAAAAAATTTGTAACCCACCACAGACAAATGCATATAAAACACAATAAAAATGAATTACTTCAAAAGCTGTGCAAATGGCATAAAATGGAAATGTAAACTTTTTCCTCATTAGATTCAAAGAACATGAAATTTTTCTGTCAAACTGTTCAGAAAGTTTCTATGGCCCTACTCTCCACTAAACACTCACCTTGTCATGGAAAACAGAAGCCTGCGGACTTGTTTTGGTCTGGATGGCTCTGGAGTATCAGTTTTCTGTAGGAGTTAAATTTTCTGAAGGAATATTATGATTAACCTTGAAATAAATTTATGCTTTCCTTTTTGGGCAACTAGAAGTGGGCAGACGGCTCTTGTTTGTTATGTACGTCTCAATTATCTTTAGCTCAGTATAATCAGTATGTCCAATCAGCATATTCTGACGCGGTCCATTCTGGTATCCTTCACTTTTAAGGCTGTAAAACTTGAAAATTAAAGGGAGACTTCTCTTTCAATATTGCTCCTAGAAAAAATTATTAATGTGTATATTAGATTTAATATTTTGACTTTAAAAAGCAGTTAGAATAAAAATCCATGCCTCCATTTACACTACAATAAATGGAGATCACAGCAAAAATCAGGAGCTAAAGACTCAAGAGATAAGGGAGATGAAGAGATAGGGAGACTAATGTGCATATAAAATTCTATTCCGAAGTTAGACCTGTATGTCTAACTTGAGTTGCTTTCTTGTGTAGCATAGTAATGGGAAGCACAGACCCGAGAGCCAGGCTTCCTAGGTGCAGGTCTATTAATATCACACTGGTTAGGGACAAGTAACCTCCTTGAGTATAAGTGCAGGTAACAGCTGTGTCTTTCTTATGGTACGGTGAGGATTAGCTGAGTTAATACATGCAAAGCATCTAAAGAAGTGTTTCGATATAAAGGTGGATGTGTGATACTTTCTGTTCTTGAGATCTACCAGTGACTCTGCCCAGCGAAACAGGAAACAGTACAGGTTCATGGCTCTCAGGGGAAGGAAGAGCTGGAGGGATAGATGGGAAGTAGCAGAGCCACTCTGTAAATGAGGAAACAGGTTCGTAGAGTGTGTGATTTATTTTTGATCTCTTGGCTAGAAAAGCCAGGGCTGAGAATACAACTTGTTAGCTCTCCAAGGAGACAACCAGGGTTCACTCCCTTGCACAGCATAACCTCAGCTTCTCTGCTCATGAGCTACTTGGTTTTTGGAAAGTGACTCAGCTTCCCTGACCCCTAATTCTTGTATTTGCTAAACAGAGATAATGATATTCTCTCTTGGGGAATTGCTGATATTAAATGAGATGATGTATAAAAAGAGCTGAGCAGGTTACCTGGCTCACAGCATGCATTCAGTATACCTTAGCTTTTATTAATAGTAATAGAAACAATCCATTTAATCTCTGAACTTCTTGAGGAGAGTAGATCAAACATTTGGAGTCACATAGTCAAGATTAGTTCTATTTTGCATCTAATTTTTTGCTTCTAAGTAAAGCATATGAAATAAGTCAGCCATAATGGATACAGAACAATACTACAATTACAAGACACATCTTACCAGAAAAAAAAAATTAATTGCAAAAGAAAGTAGTTTGAATTTCCTTCTTTTCTTTTTATATGCCCACAAAGGATGATAGAGACTTTCAAAGCATTACTGGGTGTGAGCTTCAGGGAGAAAGACAACGAAACATTGGGGCACCGTGCAGACTGGCTTAAGCATCTGCACCTGTTCCTGGCACCAAAAAGGTGCTGAAGTGCCCTCTTGTGGGATGGCTGAGCTGCTTTCTGCGCCCTCTCCTCAGCCATCTGGTGCTACTAAGTGAAACAAGGTAGTCAGTTTCCAGGTCTGAGTCACTCAGACACACAGAGAAAAGGACAGATAAAGAGTGAGAGACAGAGAGAGAGATAGAGACAGAAAGAGACACAGACAGTGATGACAGGGAATAGGTGAGGGAGATGGAAAGGGAGAAGAATTCTGCATGGGAAAAACCTATGGCTTTCATTTGCCAGAGATTTGTAACGAAGTCTCTAAAAATATGTCTGAGGAAGGATTGGGCTGTTTTTCAAATGTGAAGTGGTTGAACCTCTCAAAGCTGTCTTTTTTGTTGTCTGAAAGGTAATTGTGGACTGAATGACAATGAGTGTCATTGAAAAGCAGGTCTGCCAGGATCTGGGAAGCAAGGCTGACAATGAGAAACAGCCCAGTCCTGCGGTGCTGGTAAACTACTCTGTGAATGGTTCAATCGTCAACGAGAGCTCAAGAAGCCCTGGGGTGCAATCTGCTAGGCCTTGGAGGGAGGTCAAGGAAGCGCAAGGCAGAACCCTGTTCAGCTTCCAGGGGAAAGACGAGAAGTAAGTCAGGCAAAGGATGTGGTCCAAGGTCAGTGAAAATCCTGAAACGACAAATCACAAGTAAAACGTGATTCAGGACAGAGGAAAAGTCAAAGTGCTCAGTTCTCTGACTTACGGAAGAAGAGAGTTCCAAGGCCTGCCGGGTCCTGGAGGAGGATGTAGCCCAGGAGCCTGAGAGAGGGATGTGTCCCTGCGTCCTGGACAGAGCTGAGGCTGTCCGTGAGCGCAGCCCGTGGGAGATGCACTGTGGCGCCCCTGGCAATCTCATGCTGCCGCCTGAAAGCGGGGTAACTGGGGTCCCAGGCTCATCGGGGCTCGGGCGTGGCAGTCACTTGCCCTTCGGATATTCTCTCTTGGGGAATTGCTGATATTAATATTGCTGATAGCTAAAGCCGGAGTGAGGCTTTGCGGGAAGGCAGAGGAGGCAGATGACAAGGACACTCGGCGCTCAGCACCAGCGACTGGCAACTCCCCGCGCCGACTTCCTTCCTGCATCCACCTCAGAAACTGTGAGCAACTCAAAATGGGCGACTCTGGATGGGAGGAGTGGCCCTAGCCTGCCTCCTCGTATTGGGACAGCAGGATCTGATTCCCCGGGGACGAGGGTATCCTCCGCCTTTTTTGAAGACCACCTTGAGGGTGTATTTATGTCCCAGGTCTCCTCCCAATTTGGGGCCACAGCCCCTTTGTTTGCCTCCGCTACTTCCTGCTCCTTCTCTCCAGCTTCCTGCCGGCACTTCCTTACCGGTCATTTACAGTATGACTTTGCTATGGGGTCTGCTCCTGGACTTAAGGAAAGGGTGTTGAGGTGGGGATGCAGACTTAAAGAGCAGAATAAACACACTGAGTTCAAAGTCCCCAATTTTAGTTAGTTGGAAAAGAGTGAATGAATATTCTGGAAAAGGGTTTCAAAATATAGCTATAATGGCACTTGATATTGCGAAATAGAAAATATTTAAAAGGAAAGAGGGTGTAGAGGTAAATAATGAGGGGGAAAATAATGTGATAATAATAAGAAAAGGAAACAAAGCTTATGTATATAAGGGGTGTGCAGTTGCGGGGTGGGTAGTGGAAGGGGAAAAATGAGAATCAAGTCATGTCATATTCTAGTACAAACTCTCAATGTCAAAAGCATGATCATGTGTATCCAAATGTAGCAATAGAGATGTGAATTAAAAAATAATGGCACTTTTCAGAAATTTAATGAAGCTAAAGAAATTCAGTGTTTTTGTCTGCCTATCAGCTAAGACAGCTTATTATGGATACAACTTCCTAGATTCAACTGAATATGATGGAATCTGTGTTCTAAGAATACATCTTGTGATTTGTAATTGACTACTCAAAGTGTTGAGTAGACAACTTGTCCACACTGCTCACCCAAGTCTCCCTGGTGCCCAGGGGTCCAAAAGTTTCTTTTTACTGAAAGAGCACATAGCTTTGTGCCTGATGGCTCCTCTGGCACAGTAACTTGCTTGACCTGACATCAGGTGGACCTTGAGGAATTAGTATCCTCAGAGCAGCTCTTCGCCACGGTGGGCACAAGTTGGTGTATCACATATTCCAGAGTCCTCGATGCTGAGATGAGTCAATGCCAAGACAGGTTCTGCACCATCTCCTGGGGGCTGAGACTCTTGTCCAGAATGGCACATTTCTCAGGCTCCTTTCCTATCTTGCTGGGTCCCCTGTCCCCTTGTTGATATTCCCTGCAACTTCCTTCCAAACCTCCTCGAGCTGCCCTTGTAGCAGAGTACTGTCTGGGGAGCTCTGCTGTTCCCGCCTCACATCTTCCATACCTCCTGTGAGAGCCCCTGAGCTGCAGGCCACCGAGGCCACAGAGGAAGTCTTTGGGAAAAAATTTTGTATATGGCAACACACTTATGAATCCTGCTAGTAAGGATGTCTCTTTTTTAGTGACAGTAATTTGAATAATCATAAGTGCCATTACAAGCAGAATATATCAAAGAATCAGAGCTCATAGAAGGGAAAATGTACCTACCCTGTGAGTCCAGGAAGCTCTGCTGCGAGCTGCTGCCTTGATACGCACAGTGCACTGTGCAGAACTGTCCTACTTGTGGACTGAAGGGCACGTTTGAGGAACACAGCTAACAGTCCTGAAAACAAGAGAATGTTCACGTTGGATGCCTTAAAGGAGGTGGAACCAATTTGATATGCAGCTCCCAGGAGGGGCTCCCTGCTGGTTTTGAGTGGAGAGAGTTATCCCAGGGTTAATGCATGTCCAGAACCCAAAGGCGGCTGGTTACCAGGTTCTAGTTTGCACTAGGCTGCGTGAGATGGGACAGATCTCCTCAGAAGTAGATCACTCTGTTCATTCTCTGTGCCACAGCCTTCAGCTTTTTCTAATTACTTCGTGTAAGTTTCCACAACACGATTGTAGGAAGTGTTATGTCAGCCTGGCATATTCTGAGAATGGAAAGACACCTTATTGGGCCCACAGGAGCCCACTGGGTGCTAAGAGTGTGCCACACCCAGCTGCCCCTCACCACTGTCAACTCTGGTCTCTTCTTGACATGAGAAGGCATACAGAATTCTTGTATGGCACTTCCTGAATAATGGTAGAGAAAAATGGAGGTAGAGAAAGTTGCAAACTCCTGTAGCAAGTGCTACCACAGCAAAGGTAAGGGGTAGAGGAGTGTCACTTCATTCAGCCTCAGAGAATAGACTAGGGTCTTCTACTAGGTCTTCCACTAGGGTATTCTCCTAGGGGCTGGGAGGAATACAGGGGAGTAGGGACTGTGTGGGCATGCAGTATGAATATGCTCCCAAAGCTCCCAAAATCCATTCCTTAATATGGGGTATGAAGACTGTAGAAACTTCATTCTGGGGGAGCGGTGTGTAAGGAGGTGAGCCTCTGGGAAGTGATTAAGGCTCAAGTCGTCAGGCTAGAGTTTCCATGTTGAGTCCTCGTGAACTTGTAAGTAGAGGGAGGGGTCAAAACAGACACGGACTCTCTGTCTGTCTGTCCCTCATACATACACACTCTCTTACTATTTGGCACGCCATGTAGACCCTGACCTTACTGGCAAGGCTACCCCTACATGTAGTCCCTGCACTTTGCGTGTCCAGGACTGAGAACACAACCAGGGCTGCTTTCCTTATGAAGTTACTCCATCTGTGCTCTTTGTCCAGAAAATGCCCATGTAGTAGGTGTGGTCGAAATTTAAATATGCATATGAGGCCCCTGCCAGAGAAGCACATGCATTGGTGTAGGTGTGAAGGGGGAGATGGGAAGCTGTCAGTCAGCACAGCCTCAGTGCAGTCTGCTCAGGCCTGGAAGCGAAGGAAGGTGAGCTGGAGGTGATGCACTCTGCGATGGAGTGCAGACTCCTTGGGAGGGCAGTGAGGGTGGAAAGAAGAATTTTAAACAGGTTGATAACAATATCAGATGTTCACCTTTGTTCCCCTGGCTGCTCTGGGGAAACTCAATTGTGAGAAGAAAAAAAAAAAAAAACTTAGGAAAGTAGCAGAGGGAGAAGGCAGCTTCCTGAGGATTATCAGTGCAGGGAGTCGGACACACGGAGAAACAGTGAAGGGGAAGGCAGGCTCACAGAGAAAGCTGTTTTGGGGTGAGGGCAGCACAGAAGGGAAGCGTGTATTCCATGCAGAGCAGATGTCATTTCACCTGGCTTGGGGATGAGAGAGCTCATTCTTGCTCCGGCCTTCCATTTGTCATCTCTGCTTCAAATTCTTCTACCAGATCTCTTTTATATTATAGGAAGTGTATACACGTGTTATTACTAGTGTACACACTCCTGGTACTCTGGGAGGCTGAGGCAGGAGGAGCACAGGTCTAAACCCAGCTTTGGACTTTCACCTTTTGCCACTCTTGTCTCAGAGCTGTCTGTGTGAGTGGGACTTCCTGGAAGCTCTCTGAAGACCACTTCAAGACCACTTCCTATGTTTCTGTTTTGGAAACTGTAATTTCCACCTTTGACAAGAGGACGAGCTAATCCCAGTTAGAGGTTGTATTCGGTGCACCTTTGAGCACACCCGTTGTGGTCGCGTTGTGTAAGAGCCTGCAGAGGCGGGCTCCCCGGGGCTCCTGCTCGGGGTGACCTCTCCACAGTAGCTGAGTAGCATCACTCTTCAACACACTGAAGCCATGATTCAGGAGAGAGACCTGGCTTCAGATACCCAGCTCCTCTGCAGGTAATGCGCCTCTTGACCTCCACCCCTTCCTGTCCAGGGGCCCCCGAAGCAGGATCACGCTCCGGCCCTGAGTCTCAGGTTCTAGTCTGTTAATAGCATGGTAAGAAGTTGATTTTTGTTCTAAGCATGAGCTTGATTTCTGGCAATGAGCTTTGTTTCTTTAAGGTCATTTGATAATTTCTGTAGATGAATTAAATGGTCTTACAGACACCTCTTTGGATAAAAGACGACAAAAATTGAACTTGTTACTCTTTGCTATGTATCTAATTTTCTTGATTTTGAAATTGGAGAATCTGTGTCCTTTGGGAAAAGACTATTTGTATATGAACCAATATTATATTATATATCTGTGTTTCTGCCTAATTTATGCGATTCTGATATTTTAATTAATTAATTAAATCAATTAATTAAATTTAATTTAATTAATGCTACAAGTTATCTGTGTCTATATGTATGCTTGCTGTATCTGTGGGTATGTTATATTTTTCTACTGTTACATAGTATTACTAAATTAAATCATAACATTTTTTTTTGAAGGATTGACTATTCTAAGTAACTTAGAGCTAAATAAAATCTTATATAAGGGCTGGAGATTTAGCTCAGTAGTTCTGGCATCTGCCTCACAAGCACAAGGTCCTGAGTTTGATCCCCAGCACACAAAACAAAACAAAACAAAACAAGAAAAGAAGGAAGAAAAAAATTATATAAATTCAATATTTCTAAAATCCCCAGAAATTAAGAAAATTGAACGTGTAATTTTAATATACAAAAATATGTTTCTATAAACCCTAACTTAAATGTTTTATGAATTCTGGCTCATGTAACTTAGGTAAATTTTGGCAAATGAGACCAGCTTAACATGGTTGATTTAATATAAACAGTTATATCTTCGAAGTCATTGGAGTTAAGTATTATATAAGCCTCCTTTTTATTTACTTGGCAATGTCCTTAATTTATACATGTTTGCTGCTTTCATAAGCTACCATTTTAATTATTCATTTATGATTATAAAACATTTTGTTTTTATTTAAATTGAACCATTATTTGACAAACATCAATTCAAAATTAATTGTTTGGTACTATGTTAGCTTGAATATATTTTACAAGATATTTTTTATAACTTTAAAACCATGATCTGGTGCTAGGTTGATTTAATTATTGGATATGCATTAGATGCTTTGGTTAATCCAAGCATATACATTTTGTCTCCCATTTTCATATGATTCAGAGAGGCTGTTCGGGTCTATTATTGAGCATGTTTATTGAGACGTTGTACTGTACTCATGGTAGTCAATGCATAGTCTTAGTCTCCACTACACTTCTACAAAGTAATGGTGTATGAAAGATATCCCCATTACTCTGCCATAAAAAATGATAAGTTTAAATCATTTATACTTAAATGGACATACCTTGAGGATATCCTCATCAGTGAAATAAATAGGTCACAGATAGGTAACTATCACATCTTTCTCTGGTACGAGAAAATAAAGATGTAAATGAGTTCTAGAATTGTATGTTATATTTTGCGAAATAGAAAATACTCAAAGTGTAATAGGGTGAAGGGGGAAAATAATGAGATTATAACAAAAAAGAAAAGAAACAAAGTTTATGTATATAAGGGGTGGGGGTGGTAGGGTGGGTAGGGCTATGGGAAAAAAGAGAATTAAGTTGTGTCATATACTGGTACAAATTCCCATTGTTGAGGGCAATCATGATGTGCATATGTAATGGACCAATAAAGATTTCAGTTCAAAAAAAAAAAAAAAAAAAGAGAGCCTCACCCTGACTGAAGTCTAGTCAGGCTCCTTCCACTCTCCTCTTGACTAAACTTAGACCTTCGGCTCTTTTAGCACAAGAGCTAGCCCATTTCACTGAGAATCCCTCTTTCACAAAAGAGCTAGCCCACTTCACTGAGAATCCCTCTACCCCTGGTCTCTGAGATTTATCTGGCCCCTCAGCCCTTATATCTAAGTTCTTGTCTTTATTTTAACAATAATCTTATTAATCCAGTTCAGTGAGAATGCCCGTATCCTTCCTTTTGTTGTGGTGCCCAGGATTGAATTCGGGTAGACACAGAACAACATGAGCTAAATCCCTGGCCCCGCTCTTCCTATTAATTAAGGTATTCTTAGTAATCTTCAATCCGCTGACGTCCCTACCTTCACATCTTGCCTAGGGATCCTTACCTGTCCCTGCGGCATTGCCAGTTGAGCTCAGCTCTGTCCTGCAGTCTTTCTTCCCTACTGTAGTAGTTGGAATAAGATCTATTTACTATTTTAACAAGCGGCCAGGGAACAGCTTTTCTTTGTGTTAACCCCAGGAGTTTTCTTATAAGCACTGTGCTCAGAAGCACAGTGCTGTTAAGCACTATGTGTGAATGAGACTGTATCACTGCTCTTCCTTGGTCAAAGAGGAACTCTTTGTGGGTGAGATATGTAGGAAAATGTTAAAGACATGTTTGTTATTTTCTACAATAACATGAGTAATTGCTCCAGCATGACATGGTGTAGGGAAAACCCTGGATGGCAGATGTTGTTGAAACAAGGAAAGGAAATCCTATTTTATTTTTGTAGACGTAGCTGACCAAGTTTAAATAGGTTTTTTTATTTATAAGATTTTAAAGGAGAGATTTAACATTGACTATTGTACTGATGTCAAACTACAATTTGCATTTCTCCCTATAACCTTATAACTTTCTTTGGTTTTAGCTCTTTTCAGTAAAAGTTTGTAAGAGACTTTTTTTTTTAATCTTCTGAGAAATTTGCATGGAAGATAAATATTCAAGTTCCCATCAGACTAATTTCTTATGCTTGGTATTGACTTTAACATGTCCTTCATTATTAAAGAAAACAAAATCCTCACTTAAAAGAACTGATTTTAAAATAATCTTGTTACCTCTCACTTTTGCCTTAAAAATCTTTTAATGTTATTTGGATCAAGTAGAGAATCAAGTGTTGTCCATTGATTATCCATTACCCTGTTTAATTAAATGTTCACATTTCTTGACAATGTCTTACATATCACCTCCTCCCAATCAAATCCTAAAGGGTATCTTGTGCCATATCAAGGAACAAAATATTAGCCTGAAATTTAGTAGAATAATTGCTACTAAAGGAAACTTTTCCAATAGGAAGGGGTCTGACACTCAGAGACTGAGGGAGTAGAATCACAGACAAGTGATGTCCAAGAAAAGCTTGTTCATGCAAAGTCCTGAGAAGCATAGAAGCCGATATACGTGTACAGGAATCCCTGACAGCAACGGACTGTGTTCAACATAACATCACCAGAAAAGCTGATGTAGGAACTTGGATGTGCTTAGGCAGCGGGCTGGGATTCTGGGTCTGAGTAGGAACAAATCGAGATCCAGGAGGCTCACTAGAGTGGTGGGCTATTTGTTTTGGCTAAATAGCCTACAGTTGTGTTAGGGACTAAGTCTGAATACTCTTGCCAGGGCCATCTTTAGTCGAGATCAGGACAGAAAGTCCTGAGAAAGGCAGCAGTAGAGAGATTTCAGCTAGGAGATGGCAGAGTAGACAAATCCTTGGGGCCAAAGTTTCCTCACTTAGTCCTTTTGAACCATCAATTGTTTAAGGGTCCCTCGACCAGGATCTGAAAGTAGGACGCCTAAAACAAGTCTCCTGCTGAAACACAAGACTTTCTGCTGAGGCTCTTCTCTCACTTGATCAAATATAACCCAAGGGAAGATTAATTCTGATCATTCAATAGGCTGATTTACATGTTATTTACATAACTACTGCAAGAATGGCAATTTACATATTGGTCTTCTTACACTGGTTCTATGGGAAGTTTTCACAGAGAATCTCAAATTTCAAAGTCTCTTCAAGGTAAGAAGCCAAGCCAGGAACTCACCATCAGATTTTACCTGCAGAACCTATTGCTTTGGCAGGAATTTCTCTCTTCTTGGGGTTCCCTGAACAGCCTAAGATTCCTTAGTCTCCTGGGAAGACATTTCCTTACACATTTATGGGGAGGGGAGCCCCGTGAAGCCAGGCTTGGCCCCGTTTCCCTAGAAGAACTTGGTAGATATTGTCTACAGGGAGTGAACCCTATTTCTTGAGACGTGTCTGATTAAACATGCATTCTTCTCAAATATGACATTCGAGACAACCTGGGTTGTATTGTCAGTGTTTCCAACTATGCCCTATTCTCAAGGAGGATGGGCTCCCATTGAATCCATGCAAATGTGTGCCTTGCTAAGAAAATAAATGTAAAAGAATTTCTCAAATTTGAAAGGGTAAAGGAAGAGATAGAAGTGCTGCTTCTGTTTAGAAGGAAAGGATATCTTATGGAATTGGGGGAAAAAAGAAAGGATTTTTAAGATCCAGACAACAGATCATTATAGCAACAGGACTGCCCAAGGTGATTCTGTAATGATTTAGCATCAGTTCATTCTGTGCAGTGTGAGTAATCCTTTCTTCCTTGATCCTGGATCAGCAGTTGCATAAACTCATGTTTTCAGCTACAGGTCTAGAGGCTTCTATTCTGGGCACTGGGATGGCTCTTCAGTTGGAACCATAGCATCACAGCCTAAGAGCACTGGGCATTGTGCTTCTCCCAGGTCTCTGAGACAGTCCATATGTTAAAGATACAGCTCACTGGCCTGTGGCTGATTTACAAGTGTGTGTTGGGAAGCATCAGAGTAAAACATTAACCCACAGTGGCAAAAGACTTAAAATGACTACTCTTGACATATTTTGGCTAGTTTTTGAAATCAAAAGATCTGATGAATGTTAACTATGGAATTATTACAACTGACAGGGATTTTCATGTGACACAAAATCAGTTCTAAAATTTTATAGAAAATATGTATATATGTCAAGATTAATTCTATTTTCAAAGAACAGGGGGTAATGCACCTAATTTATGAAAATAGATGAGCATAAATTTTTTCAAGAGAAAATTTCAGACGTAATAATCGTGAGACGTAATATGCCATGAATATATGAATCACACATTAGAATATATCGGGAACATATTATCATGCAAGGAGATTCAATATAGCTGCATAAGTTTAGGAAGAAAACATTCATACAGAATAAAAGTATTTTTTCAGTGCTGATAACTCGGAAGTTATGCTATCTTTAATTAACTCAGCAATATCGAATTATTTTCATTGGCCCAAACTTACCTATTTGTGTGTTAAATTTTTAAGACATTTTAGTAAGTTTTTATGGGAATCTTTTTTCACATTGATTATATTACAGATTTAATTTCCTTAACTTCCATGGAGTTCAGGAGTGCTTCATTTATGTAGGCTCTTATTTACCTTTAAGCCAAACCAAAAGGATCTCCATCAAGGGATTACGTGATTTAATGTTGTAATACCATTTGGAGCTAGAAAGATTTTACCTGATCTATCGTGTGTGTGTGTGTGTGTGTGTGTGTGTGTGTGTGTGTGTGTGTGTGTGTGCATGCATATATGCAGTCACAGACAGATGTGGAAAACCTATTTGTTTTTGTTTTGATGCTTTTGTTGCTTTTATTGTTCTCTTTGGTTTTTTGACTTAGGTATTTATTTTTTCCTGAGACAGGGTTTCACAGTATTGCCAGATTAGTCTCAAACTCCCATATTTAAATGATCTTCTGACATCAGCCTCCTGAGTGCTGGGACTTCAAATTAATTCCCCTTGTCTACATCTAATTTAAAAATTTTAGCCGTGATGTAGGTATGATCATGGACATGCAAAGCTCATGGTTTATGCAGTAGAGCTGGCTCATCATTGCCTCACCTCCACACTTTCACAAGGGTGATGTTTTTGGTTGGTGGGGCAAGTTGAAATAACTAGCACAGTACGAGGGCTGATGTGCATTTATCAGTGTCTGTGTGGGGAACCGTCAAGCTGTCCACTGTCCTGATGTGTGACTGTATGGATGCTGTAGTCTAGATTTCAGGGAAGGGACAGAGGAGGGATGAGCAGCTGTATGGTGCCTCCTGCACCCATCTGACTGCACAGAAGAGCCTGATGGTTTTAGTTAGCATTTCAGCCTCAGATTTTAATGTTAGTGTCCATGAGCTTTGCCAGAGCCTCTCACCAGGGGAGAGGGACTTAAGGCTCAGGTGAGTTAAAGGAACTGAAGGTCTAATGGGAAACAGGTCTGGCCTGGATATATGGAGCAGTGTAGAGGGTAGAAATGATGGTGTGGGAAAGGCCAAGGACTCCAGAAATCGGGAAGGAAAATGATAAAAAGGAGGAGATGCTGTGGTAGATGACGGGAGGGGTCTGGCTTCAGAGAAGGAAGACGGACTTTGAAGGAAGCAACGGCCTCTGAAAAGATTTTATGGAAAATGTACTGTTTTTATTTGTGCCTAACAAGCAAACAAATGAGAAAAAGGATTGTTCCTTGAATGAAGTCTTGTGGTTGTGATATGCAAGAGCCTTGCACAGAGGAGAAGACTTGGCAAATACAGAGATGCTGCAGAGAAGACATTGGAGACTTGGTTCTAGATTTTGTCATTTTTGAGCAGTGTTGCATTAGGACTAATGGCAGAGCATGTAACCTCCAACTGAGGGATATGAGGGGCACAGCTGCATCAATAGTGGCTATCATAGCAAAAGAGAACCTGCAGGTGCTGCAGACTTTGGGACAACAACCAAGGCACGAGTTTTTGGGGAGAGAATCTGGGCCTTTAACCAAATTCCTGAAAGCAGAAACACAGGAAAAAACTACAAAAACAAAAGAAAAACAAAGTCAAGTCCTTACTGTGTCACTGCAGAAAATATCTTGAACACTAAGTGGAGAATTATGGTTCACTGCTGGGGATCCTGATTTTCCCAGCCAATGGCAGTTGGACACAGGTGAGAGTGTTCCATCTTCTACAGAGAACTGTCTTAAAGCCTAATGGAACAGGACCACGGCAGACACTCAGGGGGGCACATTTCTGATGACGTTGCTTAAACAACAATCAGATTGTATCACTGGACCAAGTCAGAATTGCCACACCACTAGCTGACAATCAGATGTATTCATGCGACAACCAATCCAAGACCTAGAACAAGAAATCATTGCAGTAGTCTCCTCATCTCCTTCATAGATAAGACATTTCCAGATGCCCAGTGGGTACCTGCAGTCATAACAACTCCCAGAACTTGTGTCCTTTATATGCACTGCAGCGATGACCTATAGCAGCAAAACTAGCATGAATTTATTTCCCTTTCTTTATAAGTTTTGGACATAAAATTCATTCTTACTGTAGAGCTTAATGACTTCAGCATGCAATTGCTTGCTTACTAAAATAACTTCTACATTTTCCTTTAAAGGAAACATTTCACAGCTTCTCTGTGGTGTATGTGAATCACCACCTTCGATACTTTTGAGTCTTGGAGCCCTTTGTTAAGTAAAGGGCTGCCTGGACACCAACATTTCACCTCAGTCACACAGATGTCAAAACCAAGATGGCTTCTGAGTGCCCAAGTGACTGATGAGCTGTCATGTGTGCAGCGTGGGTACGGTGGACAAAGGATAGTCCATGGCCAGTGTGGAACAGAGCAGGGTGACACGAGATTTCGTCATGCTAATCAGAAAAGCATACAACTTTAAAAATACAATAGGGCTATGGGAAAAAATGAGAATTAAGTTGTGTCTTATACTGGTACAAATCCCCATTATGGAGTGCAATCATGATGTGTATATTTAATGTACCAATAAAGATAATAAAAAATACAAATTGTCTATTGTTAGGGTTTTTATTTATTTATTTAAAAAATTATTTGAATATGTATTTGGAATAATAATTGATATCAAAACATTTGCCAAAGAAATGATGTCGAATGTGTACTTCTCAGTTGTTTTCCTGTTTGGAGGCACTTTCGTATTTGATGGGTCACAGTCTTCATCCTTACTGACACTATTGTCAGATGTCACTTTCTCTGTCCTTTTTTTAAAAATTGAAATCTTTATTGGGGGCCGGGGATATAGCTCAGTGGTTCCAGCGCCTGTCTTGCAAGCGTAAGGACCTGGGTTCGATCCCTGGAAACCACATAACAATACTGGGTGTGGAGACTCACCCCAGCAGCAAAAAAAAAAAAAAAAAAAAAAAAAAGAATGAGGTCCCATTTGCTGATTTTTTCTGCCAATTCCTGTACGATAGAGGTTTTGCTCAGGAAGTCTTTCCCTAAGCCAGTGTCTTCAAGAGTTTTACCTAACCTGTTTTGCAACAGGTTTAGAGTGTCTGTTTTAATATTTAGGTCTCTTATCCACTTTGATTTTAGCTTGGTACACGGTGAAAGAGTTAGATCTAGTTTTAGTCTTTGGCAAGTTAAAGCCCAGTTTTTCCAGTACCATTTGTTAAAGAGGCTATTGTGCCTCCATTGAGGATTTTTGGCTCCTTTGTCAAAGATGAGGTGGCTCAGTGTATCTGGAGTAGTTTCTGGATCTTCTAGTCTACTCTGTTGATCTTTAGGTCTGTTATTTTGCCAGTACCATGTAGTTTTTGTCACGGTGGCTTTATAGTATAGTTTCAGGTTCGGAGTTGTGATACCCTCCACCATGTCCCTGTTGCTTAGAATTGCTTTGGCTATTCTAGGTCTTTTGTGGTTCCAGATGAAAGTTTGGATTTTTTTCTCTAGATCTGTGAAATATGATGTTGAGATTTCAATTGGAATTGCGTTAAATCTGTATAGTAGCTTTGGGAGTATAGCCATTTTGACAACATTGGTTCTTTCTAACCAGGAGCAAGGTATGTTTTTCCATTTTTTGATATCATCTTCTATCTCCTTTTTCAGAGTGCTATAGTTTTCAGAGTAGAGGTCTTTCACCTCCTTTGTTAGATTGATTCCTAGGTATTTTATTTTTTTGGGTGTTATTGTGAAAGGGACTGATTCCCCAATTTCTATCTCAGTGGGTCTACTGTTTGTGTATATGAAGGCTATTGATTTTTGAGCGTTGACCTTGTAACCAGCTACACGGCTAAAATTGTTGATAAGGTCCAGCAATTTTTAATTGAGTTTTTAGGATCCTTTAGATAGAGTATCATGTCATCAGCAAATGATGACAATTTAAGTTCTTCTTTTCCTATCTTTATTTCTTTCTCTTGCCTAATTGCTATGGCTAATATTTCCAGAACTATATTGAACAGAAGTGGTGAGAGAGGGCATCCTTGTCTTGTTCCTGATCTTAGTGTGAAAGGTTTCAATTTTTTGACTGTTTAGTATGATGTTGGCTGATGGTTTCTCATAGATAGCTTTTATTAGTTTGAGATACAGACCATCTATTCTGATCTTCTGTAGGGTTTTGAACATAAATGGGTGTTATATTTTGTCAAATGCTTTTTCTGCATCAATTGAAGTGACCATATGGTTTTTTTCCTTGAGTCTGTTTATATAGTGTATAACGTTTATTGATTTATGTATGTTGAACCATCCTTGCAAACCTGGGATAAATCCAAGGTTGGTCGGGTGCATAATCTTTTTGATAATTCTCTGCATTCTGTTTGCCAGTATCTTATTGAGGATTTTTGCATCGATGTTCATTAGGGATATTGGCCTGTAGTTCTCTTTTTTGGTTGCGTCTTTCTTTGCTTTTGGAATTAGGGTAATGGTTGCTTCCAGGAATGAGTTTGGGAGTACTGCTTCCCTTTCAATTTCATTAAAGAGTTTAAGAAGTAGAGGCACTAACTCTTCTTTAAAAGTTTTATAGTCTCTTAATATTGTCTCTTGCTAGAATTTGTAATATTTCTGGGCTGTGGTTCATTGTAGACATTTTTTTGTTGTTGTTAAAAAAGAAGCAATTGAAAATAAAACCATGGAAAATATGGAAAATTGGACGGAAAAAAAATCTGCTGGTGAGTTTTTGGCTTGGCTTGTTATCTTCAGGAGGCTTTGAAATTTGAGATTCTCTGTGGAAACTTCCCACAGAGCCAATGTAAGAAGATCAATATGTAAACTGCTATTCTTGTAGTAGTTATGTAACATAGCCAATATAAATCACTGGAATGAAGTTTTGTTTCAGTGGGAAACTGTAGCACCCCCTTCTGGACACTCAGGCTCTCGTCTTGGGTTTGTGTTTGAGCTGTTTTGACCCTGTCTGTAAACTGTGTGTAATTAATGAAATGCTACCTCTGTGTTTTCTGGTTAATAAATTTTCTCTTTCACCATGCAAGGCAGTTTGTTCCCAACTTAAATCAGACTAGACTCTCTCTCTTTGCACAGATTATCAACTCTTGCCAAATTTTCTATTCTTCCAATTTCCTTTCTTACTACAACAAACAGCTTCCAAATAAATCTTTTAAAGTTTTCCTTTTTGTCTTTAATTCATTAATAACTAAACCTAACTACCGTGATCCTTATCGGAACTCTAGGGTTCTTGTAGCTAATCTTTCTCCTGGGATTTGAAGGAGAATTGAAGTGCTGAGTACTTGTTATAAGGACTACCATCCCACCTGAGTACTCGCGGTCAGCTCTTCCACGAGATAAGCCACTGCTGGGATTACATTCCCTCGTTAGAGATGCAACCAACACTGAGCAACGTGACCAGTATAATCAGTGTCTTAGCGTCAGGAACTCAGTGAGACACTGGCTATACAAAGTGCTATGCTTTGGATGCTGTTAGGGTTGTTGGTAGATTTGCTCCCTAAAGTTTCTTCTGTGGGAGTCTTGCTCCCTAGGGAGGCAGTGTGCAGGGAAAAAGGCTCTAAGAGGAGAGGCCCGTGACGGTTGTTAGGTTATGGAGGTCCCACCCTCGGAAGGAGCTAACGCTGGTCTTAAGGAGTAGATCAGCTCGTGAGAGCATATGTTTTTATAGTTTGGTCTCTGTCTTGCCTCCCCTCTCACTAGGTGATCTCTCCCTTCCTACAGCACTTGCGTTCCTCGTAATGCCCTCCAGCATGTAATGATATGACCGGGAAGCCCTCACAAAGACAAGCACTGTGCTTTGGACTTAGAGAAGTGTGACTTAAAATGACATTTAAAATTTTTTATCTATTAGGCAGCACCAGATATTTTGTTATGGCAACCAAACAGGCAAAGATAGCAACAAAATGTTCAGCCTGTGTACGGAATATAAGGTGACCACAGCCTCTGAAGGAGCTTGTCTCAAAGCCTTATTGCAGCTTACTCAGCACTGTCTCCAAAATCAATTAAGACTTGGTCAATAATTGCCACAATAACAGTCGCCCCACTTCTGATTTATGACCAGCAATAGAAAGCTAAATACACACTGCTCACCAATCACACTGGATGTGCTGCTTGCTGTGAGCCTGCCTCTAACTTCCTGTCCCAACAGTCTCCATCCAAGTGTACAAAGATTCTCAGGACTTATATATGTGGTTTTTTTTTTTTTTTTTTTTAAGATCCAATTTGGACTCATGATATTCTACTTTGTTCAGTGAACAAGGAAACTGTAGAAACCTGGGGAGCCAGCCCCAGTCTGAGCTGTGCTCGCTTTGTGTCATAGTCCTCAGCTCCTTGTTCTGGGTTTGATACATTGGTTTTATATCGGTTCCCATTTGTTTGACATCCTTGATAGAGCCGAGTGATTGCTTCCGTCCTTTCATCTGCCACTTGTGTACCGTTTGGATTATGCTGTGTAAATGTGTCGTTTGTCATGCGAACAACCATGAGGACGAGGCAGGGACAGGTGTCATGAGTCTGCTGTGAGTGAGAGCCTCACAGGCCAGTGAGTTTTAGTTCCTACCCCAAATGTCATCATGTCATTATTTCACCCAAAGCCCTTGAAGGGGATTTTTGTTCCGCCTTTTTCAGTGAAGGGGATTTTTGTTCCGCCTTTTTCAAATGTGCTTTTGGCCCAGGAAACAACTTTTCCCTTTCCTGGGGAGGACCCTCCTTAGCTTTCATAGAATATCCACCAAGGTTTTTGAGATGTAGAAAGGTCTCTTGTGATTCAATATGTAGATGATATTCTGCTTTGTTCAAGGGACAAAGAAGCTGGTAAAAATTGCATTTACTTATTTTCATCCCTAGCTGAGAAATATTATGTTTCAAAGGACAAATCATGAAATCTCCAGAATGCAGCCTAACAGTCTATTATTTTAGGGATGGCCTTCTTTTTTATGTGCGGTACCTGGGGTGGAACTCAAGACCTTGTGCTTGCCAGGCAGGCACCAGAGCCACTGACCTACATCCCTGGCCCAGGCACAAAGTTTTGAGTTCAAATCCTGGTACCTTCTCTCCAAAGTACCCTTGAGTTTGTGTTTCCTAACATCTTATTTCTTTTCGAGACTAGGTCTAGTGAGACATGTCAATCCATGGCTGACTGAGTGTGCAGAAGCATCGTGTATTCCAAGAATTATGATTTACCAACATTGACCCCCATAGAGACAAAAAAGACTAAATAGAGCCATTATTACAGAAAGAAATGGAGAATGTCATCAAGCATTCTTGCAGAAGAAATAAATAAGCAGTAGTCCTAGCAGTTTTAGAAAGAGACTATTTCAGTACTTTTTAAACTATCCAAAAGAAATGTAATTTGTTGCACAAGTCCAAAATAATATTCTTGCCAAGATCAAGAAAAAAAAAGTTGAACTAAGAAAATTTAAAACCAATTAACTTATGAATACTAGTATAAAATTTGTGAATAGAACTCTGGAAAGGTTTTGATCATGTCAGGTTTATTATAAAAGTGCAAAAGTTGTGCAAAATGTTAATAAAACATTAATAAAAATGTTAAAAAATAACGTTTGGAAAATGATTAATGTCATCTATCATGTTTGTGGAGCTATATAAATATTTATGTAACATCCTCATTGATCAGAAAGTCTGTTTCAAACCCAGTGGCTCAGAACTACATGAATTTGTCATTTTGCAGCTCTAGGGGACAGAAGCCTGAAATGAGGAGGGTGAACTAATCCTGTGGAATTAGAAAAGCTGAGTGCCTCATATGGCTGCAGGGAGGGACCCCCTTCTCATCATTACGGTCTAGAGTGCTCACATTCCTGGACCTGTGGTCATTTCTTCCTGCTTCAAAGGCAGCAGAGTCAGGTCGAGTCACTGTCACGGTGCCATTTTCTAGTTTTTTCTCTATTCTGCTTCCTCTTCTTCTTAAAAGAAACTTGGTGGTCGTGTGGGGGCCATCTGAACAATCCCCAGGACGCTCTGCAATTTAAGGTCAGCTGATTAACAATCACAATGCTATGGAAATCTTATTAATTTCCACATAAACTAAAACTCACAGATTTCAGAGGCCAGGGAGTAGACAGCATTTTTTCTTTCAGTGCATGTTATATATTCAGAATGCCATGTATCATTTTAACATATTTTTATATGCTTACAGCCTCCCCTGACCATTTAACCCCCTTGACCTCCCTTCCTCTTCTCTAACAATCTCTCTTCTAGGGTGTAGACTTCTAGGGCCTATTCTGTCACCTACTGCAGTCTTAGAGAAGAAAGCTTGAGATTTAGAATCCAGAGCCTGAGATCAGTAATATTGCATGATCTGCCTCTGGTCACAGACCTACTTCTCATCTTGGTTGAACACGGATTAATGTAATTCCTATCATTCCTGTCAGATGACTTTCCCATAGCAGACCCAACATCGCATACCACAGCCTTGAGGTTTCTTCCCAAAAGAAGAATATATTGCTCTGTGTCAAGTGTACAGAATACTTTAAAAGTGTAACACATAGCATAAAAATTCAGCATGCATATTCCTTTTGAATTCAAAACAGTGTCCTATTAATGTTTTTAGCACCCTTTGTGATAATAAAGATGACAGGAAAAGCAAGTTACGAGATTGAGATTTTAATGAGTTTCTTTGTCAGTGAAACTTGAGACTATGAGCACTCATATAAGAGGCACATTATTCTTTTATTAAACATACATTGAACTTGCACATGTCTAAAGGGACTTTCTGTCACAGAACTCAAATTCAGTGTTTGATCTTTGGGCTCAAATTTAAGCTGACACATTGCAGTCACACATGCGCACACCCAGTTTCTTTCAGTTAATAAATGTCTAGTGTCTCACACTTGGAAAGGTCGCTGTGCTTCACTTTGGTAATGTCATTAGAGACACCTCCCTCTGTCTCAGGGAGACAGCTGGGAATATAAGCTCGCGCAACCATTGAAATTAGAAGGCCAGGGAACCAGCAAGGTCAGCGCATCCATCAACAAGACACTAGAGGACTGTCTCTTACACAGACCCCTTCAGTGATGTGTTCTCTTTAGTTGTGAATCCAGAAAAAAGTGTGCTGTCAACCTCATTTAGAAGGTTATTCCACATTTCTACATGCAAGGTACTCTTTTCACTTAATTTCTTTCTTTCTTTTTAGAAATCATAATGCAGTACTCTTGGTTATCCTTCTCTCTCACTTATTGACTCATGAGCTGGTCCAGGTAATTTAGTTTGTGGGGAAAACCAATTAACTTCTGTGTTCTCCTCAGAGGTCCTTGGCCTTTTCTGAGAAAGATAAAATGGACAGAGGAAAGGAATTCAGACTGACTCTGGCTGCGTGGCTGTGCTTGGGGTGTGAAGTTCAGAAGGAATTTGGTCATTCTATCTAGAGCAGATTAACTGTCCACTTCTACCTGGTGTTGACTGAGGTTCCATAACTCAAATGAACCCAAGTCTTGGGGTCCTAGGTTGTGGACATTCCACACAGAAAAAGGGTTTTGGACAATGGAGGTTGTAGAACATTCTATGGAATGGTGGCCGGAGAATCATTTCAACATAATTCCATATAAAGTATGGAGTATTTTTCTTCTTCATTAAAATTGTACATTTTGTGGGGTAAATAATAGTACCTCAATTTGCATGTAAATGAATTAATCAAAACAAGATAGTATTTCTATCTATTAAACCTTTAGACACTTCTCTGTGATAGGAATCGTGTACTTTTCTAGTCACTGAAACGCCATGCGTAGTTTTGCTCAGTATTTACACTACTATATTTAAGAAGAAATAGGAGTTATTCCTCCTTTTTAACTATTTTTGGTGCCCTTTGTTGAGTTTCTTTCTGTCCTCTCTCCGTTTCCCCGTATTTAATGACCATTATTTCATTCCATTCTTCTAGAAGGTTGGCTTATTGGTTTCCAAAAATGAGTGTCGCTTCAGTTTTCTCTGCCAGGCTTGCTTAGCTTATCATGATCACTGAAAAGTATTTGTAATGTTAGGAGAAGAACATATCACAGGAATAAAAGGAAGGGGAGAGAGGCAGGGCGGTTGTGTGAGGAACCCAGGGTCTTTGTGGGTACTGATTGTCTAGTTCTTCATTGTAATCCAGGCACCAGAAAGTGTTGAGAGCCTTGAGCACAACACTAAGAAGCCTGATTTTTCCTTTTTGACCTGCAGAGGAAGTGTGGTTTGATAGACGACAAAGAGACTTGGTAACATAAAATCACTGTAATACCCATAAGCTGGGCAGTTTGCAAAGATACTTAAGGCCTCAATTATTTTATTTGAAAGGGTGGCAGTCTGTGCTATCTCATTCATAGGCTTATTTCGCTAATACGAAAATAAGCAGTTGGATTCACCCAGCGTGACATCATGCACACCTTAGGATTTCAACATGCAGTTTGATTTCTTGTTCTCTTTCTGCTTCTTCTGTTTCTTCTTTTTTTCCTTCCTACTGAAACATCGTTAGAGTCGTGGTGGTGAGGTTTACAACACACTTCAGGTTACTGCCAGGCCCCAGTCTACCTTTCTTTATCTCTCTTCACTCATTTTACAAGATGTCCAACCACCACTTGAACACTCAAGCTTACATTCCCCATTACCATATCACATTTGATAAAAACACTTTTTAAATCCACCCAAAATCTTGTGTCTTTCAATTTCTTCCCCTACTGAGGTACAAAATTATTTCTTCATTTTCCAACAAATTTCTGTAAGAGACTTACTTTGAGCAGGGTATGACTGTATTAATGTTAGGTGATCAACATGAAGATTTTGACAGCAAAATATAGAGAAATAATAATTTTAAAGATTTATATTACATTTATCTTATTTTCCAAAGTAAATGTGTTATTTACATAATTAATTTAAGAAGTCCTTTTGGGTCGATAGTAACTTTTCTGCATCAATGAGGAAATTAAAGTACTGAGAAATTAAGTAAACTTATAAAAACTAAGCAACACCAAAGAAACCAAGTAGAATTTGAATTATAAAATTTAAAACCCCTGAAGTTTTGAGTTTTGCTGTGCTTTAGCCATAAGATACAGAAAATGCATCCCAAAAACTTAGCCAAAAAATACTTAATTTAACCACCAGGATCAGTACAGCAGCTGGGTACAAGGTCAACACCAAAAAATTGATACCCTTCCCATATACAATGAATAGACTAAGAGACAGATAGAGGAAACAACTCCTTTCACAATAGCGTCCCATAAAATGAAATATCTGTGAATTAGTCTAACAAAAGAGTGAAAGAACACTTCTGAAAATTATAACACTCTGAAAAAGGAGATTGCAGAGGATAGCAGGAAATGAAAAGACATCGCTCACTCCTGTGTAGAAAGAACAATTATTGTCAAAATGCCCACACTCCCAAAACTTCTGTATAGATTCAACACAATCTTGATTGAAATCCAAGTAGCATTTTTCACAGGTCTAGAGAAAATAATCCAAAAATTCACCTGGAAACAGAAGAGACCTACTACAATAACAAAGCAATTCTAATCAACAAGGACATGGCAAGGGTATCACTATCCCCAATTTAAAACTATACTATAAGGCCACTATGATAACAAATATCGTGGTACTGACAAAGAAACAGACCTGCGGACCCATGGAACAGACTAGAAGATGCAGAAAAAATTTCAGACAGACTAAGATACCTCATCTTTGACAAGGGAGCTAAATATGCTCCATGGAGAAAAGACAGCTTCTTCAGTAAATGGTGCTAGAAAAACTCGGTTTCAACCTGCCGAAATTTAAAGCTGATTCATGTCTTTCACTGTACACTAAGTTAAAATAGAAGTGGACGGGACACCTAAATATTAAAGCAGAAACACTAAACCTGCTGCAAGACAAGTTGAGTGGGACTCTTAGAGACATCGGCATAGGGAAAGACTTCAGGAACTAAACCTCTGCAGCATGGGAACTAGCAGAAAGAATCAAGCACCAGGATCTCATCTTATTAAAAAGCTTCTGACCAGCAAGAGAAACCACCAACAGAGAGAACAAACAAACTACAAGTTGGGAGAAAAATTTTACCAGCTTTTCCTCAAACAAAGGTCTACTGTCTAGAATATGTAAAGAACTTAAAAAACCAGCCCTTCCAAATTAAAAAACCAATTCAAAAATGGGCATCTGAAATACACAGACATTTTTCAGATAAAGAAGCAAAAGTGGCAAAGAAACATATGAAAAAATGTTCAACATCTTTGGTCATTTGCAAGATTCAGATAAAAACAACTCTGAGGTTCTATCTCACTCGAGAAAGGATGACTGATACCACAAAATCAATCAATTACAAATGCTGGTGGGGTGGTGTGGAGGATGGAACCATTTTCCACTGTTGGTGGGAATGCAGACTGGTACAACTACTGTGAAAATCAGTGTGGAGGTTCTTCAAAAAACTAGGATTAGAGGTTCCATTTGACCCCACTATTTCCCTGCTGTGCATATTCATAAAAGAATTTAAAACATCATATTACAGCAACATATGTGCACCTATGTACAAAGAATTTAAAACATCATATTACAGCAACATATGTGCACCTATGTACATAGTAGCTTAGGTTGTAGTAGCTAAATCTTGGAAATAGCCCAAATACACATCAACTGGAGACTGGATAAAGAAGACCTGTGTGTGTGTGTTTAACATAAAACAGAGTATTACTCAGCTATAAAGAATGATAAATTAGCAACATTTATACTTATGTGGATATACCTTGGGGATAGTGAAATTAATAAGCTACAGATGTGTAAAGAGTATATTGTTTCTCTACCATGAGAAAGTAAAAGTGGAAATGAGGTTCAGAATATATGATGGATGTTGTGAAATAGGAAGAAAATGTTCAAAGGGAAGAGGTAAAGGGAAGGTAGGGGAAAATAAAGAAGGGAATGGACACTTCGATAAGGAAACAAAGCTTGTGTATATAGGGGATTGGTGGCTGACAGGGTAAGCAAGGGAGAAGAAAAAAATGAACATGAAGATATGCCACGTATAGGTACAAATCTTTAATGTTGAATGCGATCATAATGTGTATGTAAAATGTACCAGTAAACTCAATTAAAACAATAAGACAATAATGCTTTATGCCTGCATACTTCCTAATAGTTTCACCAGTTATATTTATGTTTTCAAAAATATTCTGATTTTCATGACAATCAATAAAACACTTGCAGACACTTTGGCCCACCCTCTGTACTCCAATAAAGGAATTTCCTCTCTTGTCCAAAAACACTGACCTACATGTGCACAAGGAAGTCCCTGTCTTTATAATGATTTTCTGACCTAGCGTTCTTATTCTTAGGAGTTGGAAGCATTATTTACATGTGACATTTTCGGGTTGGTAACTTTTTTTTTTACAAATTTTATTTCCTTTAAATGCAAAGAAGAAGAAAACATCTTTGCATCATTTATTATCCCCACAATTCCGGGCATGCAATCAATTTTGGCCCATTTGAGAATCACCAGCTACACTAGAAAAAGCGTGGTCCATGTGACCTTGATAACAATTGCCCCAATTTTACAACCAGAATCAAGGAAAGTCTTAGTGACTTCAGTCTCTTGTCTTAATGTTCATGTTGTCTATGGTGGCCAGGCTTGGCAATGGCATCAGTGCTATAGAATTCATTTTGTTTTGTTTGACCTTATTTGTCTCTGCTGGCTATAAAAAGAGAATGTCATTGTCCTGCCAACCAAGGACACGCATGACACATCAAAGGGTAAAAATGTGATCTAAGACACTTTGGATGCCTGTCCATTCTTCCCTCAGACTCTGTTTGGAAGTCCTTCTTAGAACGCCACTGTGAGGAAGCATACTTGGGGGTTACCTGAGACTGCAAGCTTGCTGAGCTTCCTGAGCTCAGCCTCCATTGCTTCCTTCTTCCTGGTGCTCGCTCTCTCAGATGGTCAGTGATTCCAAGTGGTGTGTTGAGTAGCTGAGGTTTTCTTCCAGGGTCTCTGATCCATTTCTGAAGTGTCCACTTGGGAATCATCTTTCCCAAGGTTGCCCAAGGTTGCTGAGGTTGCTCTACTGAGAATGCTGGGCTTCTGAGAATGGCTACCACATCTCCTAGAGGGGCCTGGCCAGTCAGGTACTGTCTTTCCTATGTGACCGGAGCTCCTGTGGTCTCTGCATCCACCTGGACTTCCATGTCTAGGAACATGGGCAGTAGGTCAAAGGTGGCGCTGCCTCTACTAGAAAACCAGTGAGTCAGTTTTCTAGATGTCACTGCACTGATTCCTACTCTGACTATAGGTCTTGTCAGGTGCTCAGGAGCTTTGCTGTCCAGCCTAGTTTCACTTTCAAACCTCCTATGGTGTTAGCTCTGATTCAGTCTCTACCCCTGTGTCTTTTATCAGTTTCTAAGTTTCTTGTCCACAGAATGACCCTTTTATGCACATTATGATTATAAATATATATGACCTTTAAAGATATATAGGTTATACATTTATATGTAATATATATCCTTTGGG